>QGED01000183.1:0-31996 GCA_004367475.1 Fusarium camptoceras | reverse complement strand
TCACCACCTTGGCCGTTGTTTTGGTCACCTCCCTGGCCGCCATTATCTTGGGCTTGGTCACCACCATTGTTCTGATCACCGCCGCCGTTGTTGTCACCTCCATTGTTACCTCCATTGCCTCCGTTGTTACCACCGTTGTTACCGCCGTTGTTACCGCCGCCACCGCCGCCGTTGCCTCCAACGGTGATACGGATGCAGTCGTCCTGAGCTCCTCGTTGCGCAACAGGCATAAGGACAGGCTGGTGGTTGGAAGCGGCAGACATACTGCAGATACGGTAGTTGCCATCAGGTAAGCCGCCTTCGACGTTGGCAGTCAAAAGACCCTGGCCGTTACCAGCATCGTTGATACCCTTGAAGAAGGCAAATACCTGAGGGTCCAGGGGCTGCTCAGGATTCAAATCGTTGCCGGTATCCTGGACTGTGATGTGGGTGTGACCGATAATGTTACCGCCACCATCAAGATCCTGAGGAGCCGAATAGTAAGTGGTCGTTGCATTGGTGAAAGAACCAGGTGCAAAGTTGATAAACTGCACTGAGATGTCAAAGTCCTGGTTGGCTTGGATGTTGTCACCGTTTTTAGGGTTCGTAAAGACGGATGAAACCATGTTGTTGGCTGAAGGGATCTTTCCCATGGCTGCAAAAGGAATTAATAAGATTCGGAGAAGAAGAAGAACAAGTTGCTACTTACGGATACCGTTACATGAACCATCTCGGTTTTGCTCTCCGTTGGTAAGTGTTTGGCCAGAACAGAAGTTGATAAAGTTGTTATCGTCTCTGAGTTATGTTAGTTATGCATTCGTTTGTTTCTTGTTTTTGTTTTTTAAAAGCGTCGGTTCTGACTTACGTTTGTGAGGCTGCTTGCTCATCAGAGCCGGGGTTGTTACCGTCCTGCTGTGAACCGGTCTGTACGGCGTTGCCCTGGAGAGTGTTGCCGCCGCCGCCGCCGCCGTTGTTTCCGCCATTGTTGCCTCCGTTGTTGCCTCCGTTGTTGCCGCCGTTGTTGCCTCCGTTGTTGCCGCCGTTGCCACCTCCGAAACCACCGCCACCACCAAATTGTCGTCGTTGGAGTGCGCGAGCCAAGGGATGTCGTCGTTGAACCACGGCGGCGTCTGCAATGACAGACATGCTCAAAAGAGCAACCATTACACCTTTGACTTGCATCTTGAATAAGTGTATACCGGTACTGGTGAAGGAAAAGGAAGGATGAAAAGGCTGAAGGAGAATAATGTGTTGTCTAAAAGTTTCCGAATGGTACCAGACCAACTCGAAACAAAGATAAAAGAATGGTCACAGACACAAGAAATTCAATTAGGGCCTCAAAGGAACGAATGGAAGAAAGGAGACTACCAGAGCTGAAGAGAAAGTAAGAAGATGGTTCGATTTTGGGACGGTGGAACGAGGGTTTAAAGCCTTGTGGAAAACTGGAGATGTCATCTCTAGATGATATCGGAAACGAAGTTGCCGAGAGAGATGCTGGCTTCCATTATGACAATCCCAGACAATTCAACGTCTCGGGCTCGCACATCAGACCGGATGGATTCTGGGCGGTCGGGGGGGGCGAGGGTTCGGTTCAGGGTCACAACTCCATGAGCGAGGGCGAGGCTCATGGCAAACGATCGCCTCTCGCTTGCTCGGTAAGGATGTAATCTTGTAAGGCCAAGGGGTAAGGCCAAGAGGCAGCGATCAAACCTGATGAGAAACACCAAAAGAGAACATCGTGGAACGGAGAGCCGAGAGACAGCACTAGCTGTGTTTGAGAAACGAAAACGGAGACTTGAGAGGGCGGCAAGAGTAGCAGGCGACCTGATGCGGAGCACGTAGTCATCGAGGCCTAGGGAGGTACAGTAGCAATGCCTGAGTTGAATAATCAATAGCAGGCCCAGATAATGGTTCGCTCTCAGGTGGCTGATGGTTGGTGTAACAAGAGACGTTGGAGGATGTTATGTTAGTGAAATGTGAGGAAGCAGGGCAAGTTGGTTAGCGCTTGGCTAAACTTGGCGGGTGGACATAATCTCGAAGCGAAGAACATTTACCTGACCAAGAGAGAAGGTACGGATGAGTCAACGAGATCTGATTCTCCTGCTGTGTTGTTGAGGTTGCGATGCGGCTGGAAGTGTCTCATCCCGTGCCTCCTTCCTTCCCTTTACGGAATCTGCAACGGTTGGTGTGGCCAATCAGAATGGCTGTCATGCTGTACCTGCAGCTGCTGTCAGGGGCACGGGCACAGCGTGTTTCGCCCTCTAAATGTTCGAAACCGTCAGCGTTAAGTCCAAGTATCGGAGAGTGTCCACTCTGTTACAGTACCTACATGCCTTTCTGCAAAACCTCCTCGACGAGGTCAACGAAGATTTCTCTTCAAGTGTTGATATTTGTCGCAATTGCAGGATTCCGCAGCATTGGCTTGGCTCAGTCATATTCCACCGAGTGTAATTACTATTGTTTCAATTCTTATCTGAAAACCACGCCAAGCGATAGTGGATGTCATATGCAAACATATATCATAGTCGCCGTTGCTATCGCTTATATACCTGGTCCATAACAAAACATGTACATAAACTTAATATACAGGTCTAGGCCGGCTGAGCAATGGCCCGAAAGTTGAAAGGGCAGCATGAATTGATTATCTATGAACCAAGTCTTACGCGTTCTCCAACAAAACTATGCCATTTCTTTGAGCCGGTTTTCAAAGACTGATTGATAGTCATGCGCATGTTGCAGAAATGTCACAGGCGAGCAATAGCACCCATGGATGTACCCTACATGAACGTTGCAGCCACAAGGTAGCATCAATAAACTTTGGCCCTTGCTCTGTAACTGCACCTGCGACGATATCCATGCATCGCATTTCTTTAAGTTAAGCTTACATGGAATTTCCAAAAATTCTGTTTGTCTACCCCAACGTTCCAGTTTCATCCAGTACTCTTACACGTAAAACTCCCGCATGATAACCGGGCTATTGTTTGTCTCAGGCGTCGAGTGACATCCCATTGACGAGTATTATTGAGATGGTTTATATATCATTATCTCAATGATGTCATGCCAGAGCATACCGTTTGTTTGCATGTGAAGGCTAATACGCCTCAGTGTTTTGCCATGATGATCATTTCACAGCATCGCGTTTTCGCAGAAAGAAGTACATGAATGACGATGTGGGAAGGTAGGTAAGCAAATAAATATGCTTGAATATCAAACTATACGTGTGCAAAAATCATCCAAACGGGAAAAAAAGTGTACATCATAGCTCCTCAGAAATCTGCTTCTGCTCAGCATCCTTGTAAGCCTCAACGATCTTGTCCAACCACGCAGCCATTCTGTAACCGGCCTTGGCAACCTGCTCCTCAAGAACAGGGGCTGCCTTCTCAAAGTACTCGCCCCCAAGTTCCTGACCGACAATAGCGTCGGGTCCTTCGGGCAAAACTATAGATCCATGTTAGATACAGTGAAATGCAAACTGTTGCTGGGACGATCGCCTTACCATGAGTGCAAACAAGCGCATTAGTCTCTCGGGACCAAGCAAGTGCCGTATCGATGGGTTTCTCAAAGTCCAGGTCCTTCAACCAGGCATTTTTGGCCTCTGCATACTTGCCATCGGTAATCTCAACGGCGAGCTGGTTGGCCCAGTTGCTGGCCAGTTTGGAGGGGTCGCCGTGAAGGCCGCCCAACATCTTCTCGGCAATGGAGCTATCCCAAACGTGGTGAAGATTGAAGTGTTTGCCATCAAAGATCACCGAGAGCCCATTGCCTCCCTTTTCAACATCTTCGTTGTGTAGAGGCTGGTGAAGATCGCCCACGAAATGGACGACAAACTTGGCGGCTTGATTACGTCTCCAAAATGGCAACTCAGGCTCGACGGACTGTTGAGTATAGTTGTGAAGGGCAGTGATTACGCAACCGTCGTCTTTGCAGTCACGTTCGAAATTGACGTCGCACTTGTTAGGCGGACTGTCGTGAGCATCGATAAAGTGAAAGTTCTTTGAGAAACGGCCCCAGTTCGTGTATCGGATCGAGTCGGCCCATGAAGCAATCTTGGCAAGATAATCATCCTCGTCGTTGTAGAGAATATACTTGAAATGTGCCTCGGTCGTGTTGGCAACGAAATGGCTAGCAAGGTAAGCGGTGGTCATATGACCAAGACCTATGGTTTGTGAGCTATCGTGAGGATGGTTTCATGATGGGATGAAAGCACTTACTGCCCCAGGCAAGAGTTGCGGGCAAGTTGGCTAGGCCAAGAGCCAATGCGCCACCAGAGAGTTTCATACTGGGGAGTGATGTTATTTACTGGAGATGATAGATGGTGTGAAGCTACAGAATGAGACACTGATGGAGGACCGTGAACAATGGCTTGTGAGGGTGAGTGTTGAAGGTCACAGGATGGAGGAAGCAAAACAATACTGGAACTTTGAAGATGCGAGTGCAGACGTTTAAAGGAAATCGCCCTCGGGGAAGAGGCGAATTCTAAATTGGATCAAAGCGTTTGAAGCTGCAGAGCTGACGCGAAGTGGTTGGCTGAGGTAGACGTTGCCTACGCAAGACGCACGACGCATGTTATCTTGGTCTGGAGCGTGATCGATAGTCTCTCATCAGCTATCAGGGGTCCAAGCTACTAGACTAAGGCTAAAGCTACACTTAGTACGGTATCCGCAGGGTGTCAGAAGAATTGACCGCCGAAAGCATAAGAGACGAAATAATATGACCATCTGATTCCAGCTTAGGCTAGCATTCAGGCTACTTTATTTCTGTAGCCTAAGTCTTGAAGGGCATTTCTTCTGTTACCCACCTAGGGTATGTAGGTAGGCTGGGGGAGGCGGGACGGCCAGCAGCAACAGCAGAGCTTATGGCGAATCATGAGGGGCATGTGCCGCCCCTTGTGAAACATTGGGCGTGGCTGGGAAGAAGGTAGATCAAGTTGACTGAGCTGAAGTTGTAAATCTACCCTATATTGGTTAAATGCGGCTGAGGAGTTGTTGGATAAATGCGTCTTTCCGCTAAGGTCCCTACCCATCATAGTGAATCTGTCTATAGAATATATCTAGTATGTATCATGACTAACTCCGCCAAATAAGGGCCATCGGTGTGATATCGGAGGCGGCCCGAGAAATGCAAGGTCTCTTACCTTCACCTTTCACCTCTGCTTATCGCAGATGTAAAAAACACTCACGCGCCTTGGAATTCCCCATATTTTAGCTCACAAGATCTCCAAACCCAGTGCGTCACTGTTAACGATAAGCGCTCCTCAACTGACCAATACAAGAGCACTGGTTAGCAAACGATAGCGATAAGACCTCCACATCAGACCCGACAACGGACAGCATTCCCTAATCAGCCAGGGTAGGTAGGCCTATGAACCAAGTTATTCTCTCTAGGTAGGTCCTGCCTGTCGCCTTTACCTTTTGCCTTGGTTAACCGTTCGTGGAGCAACTCTAATTGTGTCGTAGCTGACTCTGAATTTTTATTTGACTTTTTATTTTGTTCTCTTTCACGACTTCGAGGGTGACAGTACCGGTCAACTTTGAATCTACAAGCTTTCCATTGGGTCAACACGACCCTTATTATTTTTTTTTTGGAATCATCTACGGATACGGATACACTGCAATTGCCCAAGGTTAGCTGCTTCCTGCAGTCAGATAACCAGATTCCCCCGATTTCGTTTGTTCCTTCCTTTACTGCCCTCGTGATACCCACCTTTGTCGCACCACCTCCTCTTATATTCCCACCGTACTACTTGGTCTTGGCCCCATATCTTAGATCTGATCTCATCTCATCTGTCTTTCTACCTCTTCTTCCTTCCTCTTGTTTCATATTTACCAGCCAAACGACGATAACTTTGCCATGCCTCTGCTGGCTTCCACGTCAATCGCCGCTGCGGCGCATTCATTACCAGTTACATTGGCTTTGTCTGGTATCTTTGGCAGCATCAGCTTAACTTCTTGGATATGCCTCCTGGTGAGTCTCCTTCGCGCGTTTTTGCGTTGCATTTTGCTGCTTCTGCAGCCGCTGTCGCATGTCGCAAGCCCTTTGACACAGCTTGGCTGACCACTCTCTGCAGCTACCCCAATTGTTCGCCAATTACAAGGCCAAGAGTGCTGATGGCCTCAGCATGGCCTTCCTCATTGTTTGGCTTCTCGGCGACGTTACAAATCTAATCGGTGGGTTTCCATTGAAAAGCGCATTCTTACATTTCTACTTCGAATCAGAAATTGTTCGCAGCACCCAGACAAATGCCGTTACGACATTTCTCGACGCCCTGTCAGAAAATTTGGGATCGGCTAGAAGTGGCTTGCGCTCACGCCGACCTTGATATTCGCTAACTTTGTATCCCTAGGAGCCATGTTCACCCGCCTAGCTCCCACCGCTATTGCCCTGGCAGGCTATTTCTGCATTGCCGACATTGTCCTCATCGGCCAGGCCGTTTACTACAACGCCCTCAATGCCCGTCGAGCGAGTCGTTCCGAAGAAGCCAGACCAATTGATCCTTCAGAGGAATCACCTCTCATCAACCGGCCGCGCAGGCGAAGCTCTTCCTATGGCCTCCCAGGGTCTCAGCGCCGCCACGCGACGCATACCGAGTCGTCAATGGAGCCATTGAGGAAGATTGTGACCGGCGAAGACGACACACCCGATAGCAGCCCTTGGATCCACAACACTCTGAGCCTGCTCGCTGTATACGTCATTGGGTTTGCTGGCTGGTTTGTCTCATACAAGGTTGGTGCATGGGAAAGTGGTGACACTGGTACCCCTGATGCGCCTGAAGATACACAGACTCCAATGGAGCTCGCGGGGCTCATTTTGGGATATATCAGTGCAATACTATACCTATGGTATGTTCTCATTCGGAAAGGAAGTATGGAACTATGCTAACATCTCGTAGTGCTCGAATTCCCCAGATTATCAAGAATCATCGTGAAAAGTCTTGCGAAGGTTGGTTCTGTTCCGTCCCCTTATGACATAATAACATCGGGCTAACTGTTCACAGGCCTGGCATTGCTTTTCTTCATGCTCTCCATGAGTGGAAACCTCACGTATGGTATCAGCCTGATTGCTTATTCACAAGACAAGAAGTATCTGCTCAACGCGCTTCCTTGGTTGCTTGGCTCCATCGGCACTATCGCAGAAGATCTCATCATCTTCGCCCAATTCCGAATTTACTCCAATATCAACCGAGAAAGTGCCATTGAGCCCTAATCGACAACTGACTCTACATATGACTTATTACCGAGATTTGGAAAGCATAAGAGGACGAATTTAAGCAGTCTAATGTGCATGAAATGGCGTTCAATCATAAGTTTGACATTTGGGTGATTTATGGTGGCAGGACGGGTTGACACTTGATTAAACCTCAGGATAGAGGCTCATGGGATATAATGCTGGTCGAATTATTGGGTTTGCTTTTTATATCAATTCGATGAAGATTTCAACGTGCTTCTGATGTCATTGGAGATCCTAAACATGACCCATTGTAAAAACACGGACCTTGAATTAGACAACAAACTCGACCCATGAATGAATCCATCCTCGTGCTATAGTGGGGATCAACGTCGACTAATCGCGAGTCAACTCCGATGACGGGAGGAATTTGGCGGGGTTATTGGCTTTCACCTCATTAGTCTACTGTAACTTTAGACTCACTCGCCTCAACACCAAAATTTAAAAAGTTGCAACCTCCCAACCGACATTGTCTGGCTTGATCTGGATATTTCATCTTCCTCTTACAGCGATCCTACATACTCAATACCCATCATGGCCTCTCAATTTCCTACTAAGAAGTGCGGTATGTTATACTCAGCCCTAGCTTTACCCCTCCATCCGGTTTCGCAACAACCAACATTCCCATGTCTCCATCTGATCTCTTTCGTCGTCTTCGAAGAATACAGAGCTAATTAAGTCTCTTAGGTGTTCTCGGCGCCACTGGCTCTGTTGGCCAGCGCTTTATCCTCCTTCTCGCTCAGCACCCTTACCTCACCCTCCACGCCATCGGCGCCTCGTCTCGCTCTGCTGGCAAGAAATACAAGGACGCCGTGCGATGGAAGCAGGCCGCCCCCATGGGCGACATCGCCGATATGGTCGTGAGGGAGTGTAAGGCCGAGGAATTCAAAGACTGTGATGTTGTCTTCAGTGGTCTCGACTCGGATGTCGCTGGCGATATCGGTATATTCTTCCCCCATGTCTCATGATATGTACCTACTGACCTTAATTCTCTACAGAGATGGAGTTCATCAAGGCCGACATCCCCGTCTTCTCCAACGCAAAGAACTACCGCCGCGATCCTCTCGTGCCCCTCGTCGTTCCCACAGTCAACCTTCCTCATCTCGACCTCATCCCCCACCAGCGTTCCGTCCACAAGCTCAACAAGGGCTTCCTTGTCTGCAACTCCAACTGCGCCGTCATTGGCCTCGTCGGACCCTTCGCTGCTCTCCAGGCTGCCTTTGGACCCATCTCTACCGTTTCTATCGTTACTCTCCAGGCCGTCTCTGGTGCTGGTTACCCTGGTGTTTCCAGTATGGACATGCTCGACAACATTGTTCCCTTCATTTCGGGCGAGGAGGATAAGCTCGAGACTGAAGCCCGCAAGATTCTTGGTCGCATCGACGAGAGTGGTACTGCCTTCGTTGAGCAGGAGGGCCTTCGTGTCTCGGCTACCTGCAACCGTGTCCCCGTCCTAGATGGCCACACTGCTTGTGTCAGCTTGAGCTTCGAGCGCAAGCCCTCTCCTTCAGCTGAGGAGGTTCGCAAGGCTCTGCGCGACTACAAGTGCGAAGCCCAGGCCCTTGGTTGCCCTTCAGCGCCTGAGCCCGCCATCAAGGTCTTTGGTGACGACGAGCCTGACCGTCCTCAGCCTCGCCTCGACCGCGACCTTGGTCGTGGCTACACAGTTAGCGTTGGCCGTGTGCGTGAGGATGAGGCTGGTATCTTTGACATCAAGTTCACTGCGCTGAGTCACAACAGTAAGTTCAGTTCGCGCTATTTCCAAAAATCGACTTATACTGACTGTTTCAGCCGTCATTGGTGCTGCTGGCTCTTCGATATTGAACGCGGAGGCTGCTGTTCTCAAGGGTTATATTTAAAAAGGACTTACTGGATAAGAGAAACACTAAAAACTTGGTTAAATAGAAAACGGCATAGATACAAATATTGGTTTCAAGCTCGTACTTGATCAAATGCTATGATGATGTTGCAGGTAAAATGCCCAACGAGAATGCACCACAATCTCGACAAAATCCATGGTCGAATGCTTTACTTAGTCAAATCTATACGGATTGTCCAAGTTTGTTCCAGCCTTTGCGAGAGCTTCCAGGACACTGCATATAGACCGTACTGAGCATACATTTATGTCACGCTCAGACTATAGTCGGTACGATATGAATATGTTAATTGTTCAAGATCGTCTGTGAGATACACACAGCCGCCGACCAAGGGTATACCCATCTATTCCTGTTCCAGCGTAAGTGTCTCAACACCCGTAATGCGCGACCCAATAACTATAACCAAATGCGATCTAGGTTCCAATAATCCATGCTGTGCTCTGTATTCCAGTGCGCCAGCTATCCATTTCAATACGCCACCCGACAAATACCAGAAAACTCCAATGATATACAAACAAAAGGACAAATCCCATGACTGACAGACTGACTGTTTCAGTACGAAGGCCGTGCAGGGCATCAACGGCTACGATCCTCAGGGGAAGGCGATCTCGCCCTGGTGAGTCCATTGGAAAAAATGCTCAACCAACCATCATGTCGGTTCCATCGTGAGGATCTAGAACCAGGCGATTGCAAACCCTGTTCGAGGTCGGACTCTCGGTCATCAGCACGCGCTCCAGAGCCCTCTGCGATCGTCTCGTCATCATCATCATCATCCTCGTCATCACTTGCGTCGTCGCGATATGGCTCGTAATGAGGCTCTGAAGATGAACCGTGGGCGAGAGATCGAACAACATCGCCCTTACAAATCGGGCAAGTTCGTCGACGGGTAGTCAGCCAAGGGGTGCTGTAACAAGATTAGCGACTGATCATAAAAATGATAGGATATTTGGTACTCACATGCACTCGACATGAAATTCGTGGCCACATGGCAGGCTCATTACTTGGCTTACGCCGTCGACATATTCTTCGAGACAGACTACGCACTCGACCTGACGTCCCATATACTTCTTCCATTCAGCAGAAAAACCACCAGAACCTTTCTCGCGCTCAGACTTTGCGTTGTTCTTGGTTGTGTTCGAGGGTGTGGGGATGGCTTCGCTGGGTACTGATCGCGTTTCATCTTCAGGCGCACTAGCTGAGCCTCTCGATCGAGGTCTCGCCTGTGAAGGAGATTCTTGTAGGAGAGGAGTGGTGGGCGTTGGTGCTGATGGCGAGGGTGTTCTCGGGGTGAGAGTCGGCGAAGGAGCGATTGTATGAAACGTGCGGACGGGGAGACGCTCAACGACCGATTTGGGAGCTCTCCAACGTCTTCGGCGGATTCGGGCACGAAGAATGAGGAGGGCGTATACTACGGTCAATGTGACCAGTGGACTAATGACCAGTACGAGAAGCGTATCGAAAAACGGGCTAGCATTACTCGTGGGGGTGATGGTGACCCAAAGGCCATCGTGTGCGTCATCGTCGACTTCGTCGGGGTCGTCGTGTCGCTCTCCGGATCGGTCAATGGTAAAATCAAGTGCGTTCTCTTCATCTTCGGTCAAGAACTCGACGAGAATCTCCTCTTCGTCAAGTTCATAGCCGTCATCGTTTGTCTCGTGCCGGATAAGGGAAGCTTTTGGGGGTAGAACAGGCCTGTACTTTCTAGAAGTAGTCTCGGATGTCCAATTATCGTAGTTATCCTCTGGCAGAAGAGGATTTCGGATCTTCTTTGATGATTCTTTCATTACCTCATTCTTTCGACTGACTGTCTTCTTGGAATATCTAACAGCTGTTTTTCTCTTTCTAGATGCAGGCTTGGTAGAGCGCTTCTTATGCTGCGTTGTACCGACGGATCGTCTATCATGAGTCGAAGCGGTGATGGTGGACTTGACTGCGCCTCCACGATGCTTCTTAGACTTGGGACCTCGCTGGACTCTCAGAACCGGGTGTCCCTGGTTATCTAATGTATCTTCGATAAAGCTGCCGGGCTGTGTGAGCGCGGAGAGAAGCTGTGCGGTGGTGCGGGCAGTAAAAACAGAAGGAATGGTGACATTATCAACCCCGGGACCATGAGCGAACATTTGAATGAGAGGGCCGCCTTTCTGGTTATCGCCAACGATGACTGCAAGAGCGCCTCTTCGTTGCGCCCACATTACTTTATCAAGAAAACCGCAGCCGCCTCGCATGAGGAGGGCAACCTTGCCGTCGATTTCGGAACGGTCGTGCGTCGCAGAAACATGGCTGGAGGTGGTGTGACCATTGCCAGCATTAGGGATGACAACCCGGCTTCGCTTGGCGTGCGCCGAAGAGCCTGACTCGGAGTCGGCAATAGAAGGGACAGCAGCCCTCAATGCCTTGTGTAAAGCAATGGCTTCAGCCCTCTCGTTCCATCCTGGGACATCGCTACAGCCCAACTCGCCAGTGCCATGTATAAGTGCGTCTTCTGCGAAACCGCTACCGACCCATAATTGGCCACTTAGACCACGAATGGCGAGTTTGGGGCCAAAAGCGGCGGGACGGGCGGCAAAGGAAGTACTGTTGTCGTCGGTCAAGCTGATTGCCGCATTTGGTGGAAATAATGAAAAAGGCGTGTTATAGTACATGGAGTTCCAAATGGATTTCGGCGGCTTTTCTCGGCTGTCATTATTGTCATGGTCGTGATCATGGTCATCATGAGACCCCGGGAACTTGGGAACCGTCTTTGTTGTTTTGGACCTGAAGTTCCTACCAGCGGGGTAATCTGCGTAGGCGGATCGAAGCGAGGACGATATAGCGCGACAGAAGAGTAAGAGGGAAACTGCGATGAAAAGTATGAGAATGAAAACGCGTGGAGGACGCATTTTGTACAGCCGATAAGTATCTCCAAGGCTGAATGGAGAGTAGAGATAGCAGAGCGAGAAGAGGAGAAAGCAAAGAGGAAAAGGAGGAGAGTAAAAGAGACAGAGAAGGAGAGAGGTTGGTTGGTTGATGAGCTGAGGTGTGAGTAAGTGAGGTGAGGTGAGGTGACCTTGGGGTCAGTTGGAGATATACCAAAGACGTCACCTCGGGCCTAGACCGATCACCCGCTGGTTGGTTACTGACTACGGCCTGGTCTGATCTGATCTAGCCCAGTCTGAGGGGAAGGTCGAATGGAAAGAAGATAATCGGATGACAGAGAAAGAGAATAGACGAGAAGGACACTATGACATGGTCTGCAGACTGTGAGTGGGGTTTTAAGAGAAATATGTCGAAAACAACAAAGGTTTATGCTGCGGTGCTATGCAACGAGAAGCTTTGGGATGAGGATGCAACGAAGATGAGGTTGATGTCAGTGTGGCTGGTTGGAAAGTTAAACCAGAAACCGTCCGGACCATTCAGAGAGCAAGAGGTACACAAAAGGAAACAGAGGCAGGTACGTGTATGTATCAACTATTGGACTGGACAGCAAGAGTGGGAGAGAAGCAGCTCATAAGGTCACTCGCGCAGCAAAAGATCTAAAATCAGTCAGTCAGTGACGACAATACAAAGACAATGCAAGGAAGCTAGAGCTGATGAGAGGGGTCCAGCCCAGAACAGAACTCATCTACAGAGGGGAAAAGGTCCAGCTCCACTGGCCGCACGCGGCATATTGAGGGCTATGTGCCGTAAGTGGAGATGCTTTTGGGCGGGGCCTCGAGAAACAGAAACAGGCTACAGGGGGTCGGTTACAGCACTCACAGCAGGGGAACAGATCTGACTCTCTGAATCTGGCTTTTTAGCTAGGTAAGCTGGGCTTGCATTTTGACTTGTCGACTCGCACTAAAAGAAAAAAGCTTAGCTCGGAGACTTGAGCTTTTGATGTCACCCAACATCGTCTCAGAATCAGTTGTTCAGTACAATGCTTGGAAAGAAGATAACGATAGTAACTGAGACCATGATGACTATTCCGAAACATACTCACGGATACTGCCTGCAGCAATGGACCTAGCTCTCTTAGTACCCAGGTAAGACCCAACTCAGCTGGGCAGTCTTGTCTTGTCCTACCGTGATCAGGTGCCCCCCCAAAGAAACCAAAAACCAAAACCAGAACCAGAACCAAAACCAAAACCAGGGTCCTCTTCGCTTGGACTTGGCAGTCACATCACGTCACGTTGCGGCAAAGGCTACCTGCCTAGGTAGAAAGCTAAGCCAGCTCACCCCAGCCATCTGCAGCCTGCTCTGTTCGTATTGTCAGTTATTAGTCTTTGAGGCTGCAAAAGTCAAATCACGCTGTACCTGTTTGTGCCTGAGAATCTAGATAGAACATGACTCTCGTCGTACCGCAAACGGTTGTTTATCTCCCAAAACTTGATCCGACCGTGCAACAAGAACAAGTAACAGAGAAGACATTGCATGCATGTTCTTGTACAAGTGCAACGTCGTAATCTATTAGCTAATGAGGCATCGCGTATTTTCCTTCCAGTCGTCGGTGAAACGGTCGGCTCTGACTCTGTCAATGGTTTGTTTCTGTTTCCTGAAGCCTCCACTGTCGACTGTCGCCTGTCATTTGCCTAGGTAGGTACCTGCCTGCCCACGGGCTCTGACACGTGAGAGCATCATTAACGGAACTGATTCAAGGGAATAAGAAACAATTATATTCTCGACCACAAACCAGAATCAACTTGAAGCTCAATACCCCTACAGACCATACCGCTGAACTCGGCATCTAGACTATTAGCGGGCTCGATATCCCTATAAACAAATAACTCTTCTGTTTGGGCTTACGCTCCCTCCAATCATCTTCAAGATGCTTGCGCAACACTAAATACGACTTCACCAATCAACCTCGTATAAGCTCAATTTAGAAAACACAACAAAGAATGGATCTTTATAGCACGCACATTTCATTGCATACAACCTCCCTTCATATCTCGTACCTGATCTACAGCTGCTCAACTTGGCAGGTCTACCGATGTCAAAGGTTTGAGCTTAAAATAGATACCCCTGGACCAAGCTTTTGAGCTCTGGACTTTGCTTCATTCATCCCTAAACCAATGGCTTAAGCTTCTGCCATTTCATATCATCCCTTTGCTTGTTGTTTAGTAACAAATCTCAAATCTAGATTCACGGAAAAGGGGCTGTTTGAGTTTAGACTCAACCTGATGTTGGATAGTACCCCTTCCTGACCATCCTGGATATCGCTTGATCAACGTTTTCCATCCAGGTTCAGATGTCGTTAACAGAATCGGTCCTGTATTGTATTATGTTGTATTGCATTGTGGTACAGTCTTCTCTGCTAAAGCTCTATCTCATTACTGTTGGTCAAACATGGCGTTGAAAGATCCATGTCACCATTGACGCCACAGAAGCTTTGTCGCCCAGATCCAGGTACGAAGCTCTGTTTCAAAACTCAAATCAAATTTAATAATCATGCCCATGCGTTTATTTCGAGTCTCGACAAATAGTCCTTGCTCGTCAGGTGGGTAACAGAAAAATTGTCCTCTTAAAGTTAGGCCGTTAAAATAAAGTAGCCTAAGATGCTAGTCTAAGCTCATATAAAGTGACCAAACTATTTCATGCCTTCGGGGCCAACTCTTCTGACACCCTGAGACTCGTTTGCGCCGGATTTGGGGTGGTTGTGGAGGCTTTGTAAATATTGAATGAGCCTCTCCATCGATCGACCAGTCGGCTCTTTATAACCCAATGCGTATATTCCAGGGTACGTCAGTGTTCTGGTCTGACCGTTGCTCACGATGAAAGTGTTACCAAAAACCCAACTCCTCAAAAACAGGACAATGAAGGTTACGCTATATCCAATCACCGCTGAATCATTGTCTCGGCTCACAACCTGCACCCCAATCTGTCGCATGGGCCGTCACCACGTTCAACTATTCAATCTTCTGATTGTAGCACTCCGTCAGCCCCGATCACCTTGCCAACATCCCAGGCTCTCTTTTCTCCAGCCTTGGACCATTGAACGCTCTCTGCTGACTTTTCTTCTGTACCACTTGCTCGTTGTATCTGCTCTTCTGCAAACCCGGCTGCTTTCAAACGTTGCTCCTGGTTCTGCCGTAATTTTTGGCGGTCTCTAAACACTTCCACTGCATCATCCCAGGGATTAGCATCCTCGTCTTCGTCCATTTGTATATCAGTCTTGGGGTCGTATGTCTCTGAAAATCGTCGATCAATACCCGAGGACCCTCCCACTGTTCCCCGGCCCCGGTATTTCGGAGGTGGTGCGGGTCCGATGAGATCTTCCAAGACATCCGAGTCCTCTTCTTGTTCCTCCTCTCTCCGTTTGCGGTCTTCCTTCGTATCCAGAGGTGACCGATATCGATGCTTACTTTTAGATTCTCTGGGTAATCGAGACCGTCGTCGACGCGTGGGGGTTCTAGACCTATCTCTCCGCCTTTGACTGCGGCCATGACGGCCTTCGTCCTCAGAGCCTATATCTCTGCTCCCTGGCCTGTCGCGTCGCTTGTGCTCTCGCCGCGACCTATCCGACCGTCTCGAGTCATCGTCTGCCCTACTGCGGCGATCTTCTCTTGACAATCGACCATGTTGGCTGCGCTCGCTGCGCCTATTTGTGAAGAGGTCGCCTGTATCTTGATCTTGTTCGCGCTCAGATTTTCGGTCCTTTTCTCTGCGCTTTGAATCTCTATACGAGGGCCCAGCCTCATCTTCAATTCTTGTTCGTCGCTTGCCTCCTAGAATGGCATGGATATCGCCCATTTGTCGCCGTCTGATGTCGCTGACGTTCGGGTTCGTTTTACGCCGCTTGATCTCTTCAGTGCGCTCGAGATCCTGCAAGCGCGCTTTGGACTCGGCGGCCTCTTTGGCTAACAATGCCTTGTTGTGATTATCGGTATCTTTAATAATATGTCGTAAGAATCGAGTGTTCGGTTTCATCATATTCGCAGGTCTGAAGCCATGTCAGCAACAGACTTGCCAAAACCCGTCGGGTCTATTACTTCTTATTCGTGCGATATGCGTCCATGCCCATGGCTGAGTATTTTAAGGAGCAGTCGCTTGCCTCTTGCGCAAGAAGGTCTGCGACATAATCATCGGTCAAAAGCTCATTATTATTCGACATATTCGCGCGTTCTCAAAAGCATAAAGTATGAGCCAGCTTCAAGGTATATATCTCGATCAAGAAATTGCGCCAAAAAAAAAAAAAAAAAAAAGAGATTCGAGTTGAAGTTGTGGCCATTGGCTTTCAGCTTGAAGTTGCCTGTAATTGATGTCAGAGCATCTGCCGCTCTTGACCGCCTCGCATGATGCGCACTAATCTAGATTGGGCTTATTGTCAACATCACATCCGCGCTCACTATCGATGAAACTCTTTTTTATTTCATTGGATCTTTATACAGCATCGAATCGGCAAACAGTAATCTATAGTAATGGGCCAGCCCGATGCGCAAAAGGTCCTGGACACCATAACCAGGCTCCAGTCAACTCAGGAAATCTCAATCATCAAACTCAGTGAACCCATCTCAAATTCAAAGCCTCAAGATGCACGACAACGCACTTCAGATGCGTCGAACTCAGCATTTGACGCACCAACACCTGCAAGCTTAACAGCGGATCTCGCGCACTACAAGGAACTATTCGCCAAGTTACGGTTTTCCTATGTGCAACAAGTCACAAAGGAGAAATTCATCCGAGCCATTGTTGGCGATCCACCTATGATTGTCACCATGGAAGAGAACCTCGAGCTCGAGAAGGAAAATATGATTGTCAAGAAGCAACTTAAAGAACTCAAAACCGAAGTCGCGGATATGGTGACCGATCTTGAGAGGCGAGGTATCGAACTGAGCAAGAAGTATGAGAGTGTACAACTCGAAACAACCGAATTACGCGAGATGCCCGACAAGATCCAAGAACTGGAGGAGAGGATTGAGACGCTACGTGAAGAGCAGGAGATGCCAGAAGGAACCAGCCCCAGCATGAACTTGCCCCTGGCCAAAACACAAGATCTAGTCAACCAACGAAAACTCGAGCAGCAGGAGCTCGCTCGAGAACTAGAGTCTCTCCAATCCAAGGTCCCCCGTAAGAGAAAGGAAGCCGACAGACTTCGCATTGAACTTCAGCCTCTCGAGAACAAACGCCAGAACAGTGCGACTGCCGCCCGTGAGGCGAGGAGGAGAAAGGAGGCGGCTCTGGGCGGTGCAGCAGACGACCTGGAGGAGAGGGCCCGCTGGTGGAGAGCCAGCGAGGGTGTATTGAACCAGGTGTTGGATATCAAGAACTAAGTTCGACTCACGGACGGATATACGAATGATGGAGTTATGGGCTGGCGTTGCAAGGATAAGATTGTGGACCTGGAACAGAGGCGTTGAGGGTTATACTGCTAGCTGATGGTATTTATTGCTCCGGAGTTTTGGTTACTTTAGTATAGTCTCATGTAATATCAAGCACCGTCTTGATCGGATAATCTCTCATATAACTGAACTTCAACCATGATAAACACGTACATGTCGCTCAACAGCCATGCCCACGTCAGCTTCTTCCCTCCTCACCCGTCAAATGTAACACGACTAGCTTGTAACACTCCAAGCAAGCAAGATGATCATGAAAAGCAACCCGCACAGCGGCATACATACTCGCCAATTGACCTTCTGCCAATCATCCATATAACAAGATATACCCAAATTAACGATGAAGACTTCTCTCAATAATGTCGGTGATATACTTACTGGATTACTTGGATCATAGACCAGATATCGACGTGGTGATAATTCTGTTCCGCCAAAGCCTCTGACCAACTGATCCAGCAATGCAACTTGAGTCTATAGAAGTTCTAGTCCTTCGCTCTTCGTTCTCTTTCCTTTTGTCAGTTTCTTCTTCAAGATTTTACCGATGTTCATCGCGGTGGCGCTTATTAGATCATAGTAATCTCTATGTACTAGTTTCTCGCTGTGACTTAAGGTTATACATTCATAAAGAACATATCCCATCATACAACTTACACACCAGGTTGTCAGGTCTGGAAGACTTCTAAATCTAAAGTATAAGTGATACATTGTAACCTTGGTATATGAATAAGCCAGCTTCTTATCCTAAATGATCCATTGTTTAAACTCATCATCTATGTTAATATCTTGCTGCTCATCCTCTGACCCAATAGGCCTAGCTACAAAGCAAACCAACACAATGTCCATAAGACTCTCGATTCTATCAACCCAAAGATATTCACAGGTTCTCAGCTGCGTTGTCCCTCTGACCCAGTTAGTTAGAAAAAGTTACAGAAAGGCAAGCAATCCCTTCAAGGTGGTCCATTCGGATAGAGCAGCGGTAAACTACCTGTCAAACCTGCTTGTTAATAAAATCTGACTGTCTATTCAAGTGTTCTTGATAACCTGCTAGTATTAAATGTGCCATCAAGGTATCAGGAACTTGGCGGCGGGTAGTATAGGAGACGAAATAACTTGGTCACCTGGTGTGAGCTTAGACCAGCTATTGTGCCATTTGGCTTTTGTCATTCAAGCTTGGAGGAGAATTTTCTAAACCCCGATCGGATCGTGAAAGAGCAATACGCGTATTCGAGTTTGACATGCGACTCGTTTACGCGGAGAATAGCAAAGCCCGACTCGGACACTGTACGGACAAATTGGCTGTGTAACAGCGAGGGCAGGCCAATTCCATCGGGACCCGTGAAGCAAAGGCGTCCTTCTAACAAATGTCTTGATTATTTTGTCAGTCAAGGGTTTTAACCCTCCTCGCTCCAAGACCAAGACTGAGAACGAGAAGACAAGAGAAGAGAGGGGAATACGCCGTGCCAAGCCAAGCATAGGGCATCTCGTCCAAGGCTTGGCTCTGCAATGGCGAGCAGGATTGCGACAAAGTTTGAGGCTAAGATGGGGATTTCGTATCTCGTTTTCTGCCTTCCAACCACTAATTGCCGCGCAACATCTCATTGTCGCAAAAGTCAGCTCGCTCGGTCTCTTAGCTCTTAGCTCTTAGTCCTTAGCTCTGCTATCATGCCATGCCCCTTGTATGTACCGAATTTGCAGGGGGCATGGTATAGCATAGCACAGCATGGAGCCGAATCGAATGGCTTACCCAGAACAGAAGAGCATGTGCGCGTGCAAGTCAAATACTTACGGCGTATACAGTCGCCCAGCTAAACTGTACAGTGCACGTAGGAAGATGGAGGCTTGGAAGAGCTTGGCTGGTTTCGTTACGTGGACGAGCGGTCTAAGCCTCTGCCAGGGAAATGAGCAGACAAGCAATCAAGAGAGCCAAGCCAAGCGATGGTTTATTTGTTAAGTCAATGAGATGTCTGATATCATGGATTGTATTTTGTGATTTGAACTGCGCCGTCCACGTTCTGCTCTCACATACGGTGTAGAATCATGGGGGCAATGATTGATTTATTGTATGTACAGTCACACATCAAGATAGATATACAGGGTGACAATGACCCGTGGCAATGTGATTCTTTGCGGGTGCAGTGCAAAATACAACATGGATCCAGTTAAGGTGTTTGGCGAGGTTGGAAATGCAACGAAATACGAAAATGAATGTTCCTTGAGTCTTGACATGTCGATCTTGGCTACGTGAAACCCTCCCTGGTTGTAAATCATCAAGGTGAGAAGCATACAGTAGCTGGGCGATGAATCGAATTACGTAGTAGACTGGAGCAGCACAAAGTTAGGAGGAAAATTCCTCATGGGCTCAACAATATGCAGTGGTACGTATAAGATGCGATGCCCGTCTCTATCAGCATCTCAAAATTCGGACTCGCTTCGCTATGTAAGCGGCACGGCATTTCAAATTGGAATTTACCTCTACGGAACATGGTCACAGTCAACAAGGCAAGTCCAGTACGGTAGGTACCTACTGTACCTTCTATCTTAGTACCTAGGTAGGTAGGTAGCGACTGCCTCCCGCAACTCGGCCCCACATATGCATGCACGCCTGCACTGCACTTGCCGCATGGCATGGCTTGGCTTGGCTTCCATGGATTGACAGTTCACGTTCAAGAAGCCCCACATGATCACTCTCTCTTAAACGAACTTCCACAAGAGAATGCGAGGTATGCGAAAAAAACAACGCGTTTACAATTCCCTCAGATCATACATGGGCTTTCCATACAGAGTAACCAACTTGATGACATACAGCTCCTGAACAAGATGGAAATTGATCATTGTAGCCTCATCTACCCAATTGATCGACACCCAGGTTGTTTCTGGTATGCTATGCGGCACTATCCAACGTAATACGCTTACTACGTATTGCACATCCACCTTAGCTAAGAGCTTAAAGAACTTGCTCTTCAATGTGTCCTCATGGATCGCATACGATTTGCTGCCCATCGTCGGGATAATCGTTTCAGTGGCAGACCCTTTTACTACAAGTAGTTATTGCCGAAAAGACAAGAGTTTTAACAACGATTTATCTCAAACGGGGCAAGGAATGGTTTCAACCCTTAACAGCACCCTTGTCCTTTTGTCTCTTGCTCGTTCTCTCTTTCTGGGGGTTTTTTCCTTCCTCTTCTTCTCCTGAGTTATGATGACTCCGTTGACCGAAGCCGTGACCGTCCGTAGACCCACTGCGCACCGGAGGGTACCAAAACCCCGAAAGCCGGTCTCCACTATGAATTATTATTGGTCCGTCTTCTTTCTGGTCTCTTGCTAACTCCGCACTCCGCGGGGCGGGGACCACTTGGGGCTCCGCGGAGGAGGTTGCAGTCTAAACGACCAAGACCACCTAAATAAACAGCCTGACTGATATTCCCTTGTTCGTTAAACAAGGGCTATGCACTCTATCTTGTGTATTTCATTATCAGTGACAACCGAGTACTGTAACCCATGACGTGATGTAGGTAGGTAGTTGACCACCTCCAGGTTGCAATGATCCAACAGCACTGACTGATGCAGTTGCAGCACATGTTAATGTATACGCTGGTAAGAAATCATAATGATGCAGTATATAATAATAATAAAATGTTGAGGTCGAAACCTTTCAACTGCATGCACCCAAAGATCAACAGTGCCGTACAGTACAGTGTCATCATCTAAAGCTGCGGCTTTAGCTTCAACGTCTCTTTCGGCCGTTGCGTTGTCCGACTCGGCATTGGTTCGTCCGCCCAACAACAACAACATGCTAGGGCTGACGGTGACACAGATACATTCCCAACCTCGTCTGACTTATCATCAATTGACATCGTCGACATGTTGCTCTGCAATCCAGCTAATAAACTGATCAATCAATCAATCCTTCGTCTGCCGTGCTACTCCTGAAAGAGAACAATGGGGTTAAAATACGCCATCGGCAACACTCATATCCACATGTATTACTAAACTGCCTCAGTATGCCGTTATGTCAAGGGTTGCAAGACTTTTCCCATAAAAAGCCTTTTAATGCTATTGTAAGCAGCCCGCCATACTCGGCCTGCTACTGTACCCAGAAGCTGCAGCTAGCTACAGCAGCAAGATTGAGCCCATTTCACGAGGAACCAATGGATTTTCTTTTGCCTCTGGTGGGATCCATTGCTGATCTGATGCTTGGTTGAAATGATCAATGATGACTCTTATGCTATCTTCCCCAAACAGACTAGACTGTCCTTACAGGAAAAGCCCAAGGGAGCTTTTCAATCATTGGTCATCAAACACATTGCATTTGAAAGCTCTACTGAATGCTAACAACCTCTCCCGGGTTTACGGCTCACTCTGAATAAAGGTAATGATTCAAAAGGTACCGCGCGGCACCCTGCTGTATTGCACCTTAGCTCCGAGTTTCCATACTAGGACCAAATCAGCAGAGGCGTGTCTCTAACCCTGCGGCTGCTGAGTGTCACTGCTTTAGAGCTTATAGGTAGAATAATTGTAATGGCAGGAACCCTTTAAGAATTTATCATAGACTCGGTGTTTCTTCCCCTTTCAAGTTCGATGAGTCGAGTTGATTTGCAATCAATCTTTCCCAGGGTGGATCCTAGCAAACCAAAGTAATAAACATTTATTAGTTTAGCTTAACCATAACTGTTAGGAATAACTCACTCATCAAGGGTCTGTGCTACTGCGAAGTTCGTTAGAAACAAGGTGTGTGTGTGACCTACGGCATTTATACGGGGGGACGGAATCTGACAGCTCGGTGATTTGCGCTATAGACCCTCAAAAGACCCCGAGACCCCAAAAAGAGGTGTAAGAACAACAGTGCATTGTGCAGTAGGAGACTTAAAAGGGGATCGATACTGTAGGTCTAGACCGTTTCAGTGAGATTGTAGCCGACTGGTTCATGGATCTGATGGAGGGTGGAAGATGATGTGCCTGTCTGTGGCTTAAGAGCTACACATACGATACAGTACATATTAACGCTGCGATGCTATTGCGGGCGGCTGACTCAATGTAACTCTGCTTAGTTAGATCAGACAGGGTAAACACTGAGTATGGCAGTAGAGCACAGCAAATGTAAAGCAGCTTTCGAAGATGATCATTTCGGGAGTTGGATTAGATATGGTAATGTACGAGTCTATCCAAATATGCCTTCTAGCTTTGCTCCACCCCTCTGTATGGCTTCGACTTTAACGTTGCAGTCATGCCAAATCTTTGGTCCCATATCCCATCCATGACCACATCGGTCTTCGGAACACACACAACGCCGCACCAATTCTGTGAATCCGTGCCTTTGAACACCCAAACCCCACGAGTATAAACCTACCCGAAAAAGAAAACACCCAAAACCTTCGGAGTAGTTGAAGAAATTCCACAAACACCATGCCGCGTGACAAAATTTTCGACGAAATAAAGAATGGCCGTGATCAAGTCTAATCATACTGTACAGTCAAGGTTCAGTTCGTTTGGTCGTCGGCCGATTCGATTATAATCGCATTGGCTCGCCATCGTAGCCTGAATATATCATAGGATCGCCCATGCCCAGCATCACTTCGGGATTGGGGCATGAGAGGACGTGAGGCTTAATTGTTCCGAATTCTGATTCCACGAGTCCTTGGTTCAACATATCCATATTTGCCATCATGCCGTTTTGTTGTTGTTGCTGCTGTTGTAGAAATTGCATAGTGAGGTCAGTGAGTTGAGGTTTAACCATGGACCAGGCGGGGAAGTTGTTCATAGAGGGTGATTGAGAGGGGAAGAGAGTCGAAGCGTCGATCTCAGGTGGTGGAGGGGCAAAGTCGAAGTCGGGAGAGCCTGTGAAGCTCTGCGGTGAAAGGGTCATTGCGTTGGTGTTACCAAAGGCGGCTTTTCGGTAGTCGTACTCGACATCGATATCGGAGTGATCGAGCTCCGATGATGACGCTCGCTCGGTTCGGTTGCACACTGAAGAATCCGTATCCTTGATGGACTCCTTCCGAGGCTCGTGGTCCTTCTGCTGGTCCTCAAGTTGTCGAGCTAGCTCAGCCATACCAGCTTCGTCTTCAGGGAATACCGAATGCACGGGAAGATCGATATCGCTGTTGGGACGGATGCATCCGAGCTTCTGGGCGATGTTGTGGATTACGGGCTGGCCGCGGTCATTTAATTCGGGCTCGCCCAAGTCCCATGATTGGTTGTTTCGAACCATTGAGTAGAGCTTGTGAACAGTAGCAATTAGGGCGAATTGTGTGTTCTCGAGAACCTCGGCGTAACTGTTTGGGTTTTCGTGTAAGTGACATGTCCACTGTATTGGTTGCTTGATTTTCCTTTGCGGGATACCACATACCCTCGAGGCAACTGCTTGTATTCCATCTTCTTTCGTACGCCAGCAGTGCAAACAAGACCGTCGTCCTTGCATCGTTTGCAGGGAAATTCACCGTCACACTTGGTTGTCGTGTTAGTTGAGAGTGGGGACAGGAGAACGAGGAAAACGTGCCTTGGTCTTCTTCATGCGACATCGTTCGCAAGCCTTCCACACACGCTTATGTCGACCGTCCATGCCAGTTGTATGTGTGACATGATCGTGGTGGTGAATTGCGGCAGCATTTGAGCTGGCTCTTTTAGATGTGCGGTGCACAGGTTTGACGGACTTTGTACTTGACGATGTGCTCTTTCGAGAAAGAGTCGACTTATGATCCTCAGCCGGGGGAGAGGGCAAGCTACCTGATCCCATTGTAGCAGTAGCAGTAACAGAAGCTATGGTATCTATCATATGCCGAGCAAAGTATGTTGGGGTTGAAGATGTCCACGATGCAGGTGAAGGATTAGTTAGATATAGAGGTAGGTACTAAGAGTAAGAGTGTATGAGAAAGAGCCAAGCAACTGGGACAGGAACGGATGGAGGGGGAGAGAGTATGTATAATAAACTGATATTGAGAAGAAGTGGGAGACTGGGGGGGAGGAAAGCAAAGAAGAGAAGGGATCGAGGAGCTTAATAATAGCAGACGAGACCAAGTTCGAGCTTGTGTGACTGTACAGTACAACACAGTACAGTAGCAGTCATGGAACCCAAGTTATGCGCAAGCAACGGCCTTGGAATTATGGATGGAGATTATGTGAGAAGCCCGCAGACTACTAACTTACCTACAGTGCAGTAGGTACAGCGCAGTGATCCTGATCCATGGGATCTTGATCTCACACCCAGTCCCGGTGCTCGGAAGCTATTAGCTGGTAGCGGTAGGAAAGTTCCCGCCCGCAAAGGGGAGAAGGGCAGGGCGTGTGCATAGTCAATCGGCGTGGTGTTTATGTCCGAGAAAGCGAGAGAAAGAGAATGAGTGAGAGAGATGGAATCAAACAGGGATTATAGAGCGACCCGACCGACCAGGTCAGGTCAGGGGAGACCCACTATAATGATGAGTTGATGGTGTGGGTCTAGGTGCTGGGCTCTGTACCAAGCTCTCTCTAGAGGCAGTCGACTACAGGGCTCATTTAGAAGCTAGAGGCCCATGCCTAACGCACTGCAAAAGTCCGCGTAGCGTGCGGACTTAAGAGATGCAATAGACGTACCTCCACTGGGCTATCACTGTCATTACCTATCATCCATCCAATCCATATCGCATCCCATTCCGTCCCATCCATCTGGTATCATGGCTTACGGGAGGCTTTGCTGCTTCGTCTCTAATGGTGCTTACATTGACAGTAGGAAAGAGAGAAGGGCGCATTGACAGGTGCAAATCATTGCGTGGCCGTTAGAATGCAACCGTGATTGGGCATCCATGATCCTTTCTTCCTTGGTGAGGATCAAACGCATTTTCAGGGCGCATGCAAATTGAACCCAAAACCTAAAGGTAAGGCGATCAAAGTCAAGACCAGGACCATGCTTGATCAGATTAGGGGACGTGTACGAACGAGAACGAGAACAGACCCTCTCGTACGGATACCTTCAAGCCAAGTAAAGCCAAGCCAGGCCAAGCGAGCTGGGGTTTGACGATCGCTTCTTTTGCTTCTGACGCTGCCTCGTTTCGCTGCCCCGTGGCTGTGGATTGTAACTACGATAATTACGATAGCGGTATGTATGTACCTACGTAGGTATGTACGCACATCTATACGTACGTATACGTATTTGCGTATTACAGTTGCCATTGCTTTAAACCTAAAGAGCAATACCAAAACCTCTGTGGTAAATGACCATCAAACCTAATACGGACGGAAATGCAGCGCTGTGCTGACTGCCGTGTCGTTGAGCTATGTGGTGATCTGATTTGATTTGATTTAACACTTCGGCTTATGAAGCTTATTTCTGAGGTTTTAGAACAGCAAATGGTTAATTACACTACTTTCAACTATCCTGACTGGGATGCCTATAATGTGGTAAGACGGGTCAATTCATGCTTATCATTCGTTGCATAAGGAGCAATGGATGTGCATTATAGCTCAACTATTGTGCGTCAAACGCCAACAGTTGTCAGATATTATCATGTGTGTAAGATATGGATTACTTGACTGCTTCATGTGGGTGAATCCACCCAGTACATGGCACAATTATTTCTGTAGGGAAGAAATAACATATATCCAAGACGCTTCTCTACGGTTGAAGACTTTTCCAGATCGATCTCTTGGTCATTGCTTGATGGATAACCAACATTCATTACTGATGCATCGCAGATATCGCCTGACTCTTGGGTAAATTTTAGATCATTCAGTTCAGTGGAGGCTCAACACCCACAGGGCACCCTTCCGTCCACTTATTGCCGTAAATCCACCACTCTTATTACCACTGACTGATAGGTTGGCGTTTCTAGAAGGTGAGGACGGCGCTGTAAGCCTAAGCCCGATTCCGAAACACTTGAGCGAGAGTAAGGGTAAGAGTCCGAGGCTTGGTCGATTCAAGGAGTCGCGGGATCTTGTCGGTCTTCCGTGGCACCGACCTCCGTACAGTACCTAATACTCGGATCCGTTGCTGTAACATCCATCTATTAGTGATATCCACATGCCCACACATTTCCAGCGCGGCGGATCGAACAGGAATTCGCTAGTTTAGCTTACCAAGAAGGACAAGACAAGAGAGAGAGACGTACCTGTTGCAGAGTCTTAATGACAAATACGGATACCATCTAATATCTCATCTCTTTCCTGATGAAATGACAGCGGTTGACGTGCAAGGATATATGGGATCATGACCATCTTAAAGTTCTCATGGCCTCGCCCTGCGGCCGTTGCACATTGAAACGGGATGCATATCGGTCCGTGGCATGTGGCAACTTCCGACATTATCAACCTTCTTCTGACGCGGCAACAAAGAACAGTCATGATGCTTCATGTGACTGATTCTAATTCTTGGAGTTGGTTTCTTTTGTTATTGTCAAAACAGGGGCATCGATATTCGGCGCCGATTGCAACAACCGGCGCCGATGAAGACACTCATCAGGTACGTGGCAAATCAGCGAGCGATCGTCCTCTTTTCAAAGGTTAATTATATGGGTCTACCTCGGTGTCGTTGACAATTTTCAGACTGTATCAACTTGCTTGATCTCATTCCAAGATAACTGGATGGATCATGTAGGCTACTCATGCATCTCAATTTTTGATGCTCTTTCTTGAATACCAACATTGACAAGGCTAAGTAAAATATTGCCATACATAAGCGGGAATTGAAACGCGGGTAATCTAGCGCCACAGGGTTTAGCTTCTCGGGGTCTTTTTTTTTTTTTTTTCTTCTTCTTCATCTTAAGCTTCATCATTAGGTTGACCAAGTACAACTCCCCGCCCCCGAAATTTTGTTCCTGTCAGCGGCACAAACCCCTTACAATGTGCCACGACAAATGCCGCTTCCGTGTGCTATGCTGGCTCGGGTATTGATTAATTGATTCATGATACGAATGTATATGCACTGTAGGGCTGGTCCGGCTGATCATTGAGCTGAGTGACAGTGACGGTGATAGGAAGTAAAACTCTCGAGAATGTACCGTCTCACCGTCGAACTGCCGCGATGATACCTTCTTAATACCGCGGATATACACATTAAAGCTGCCTAGTAGCTTGCTTTCGCGGGCGCCTTGGTGTTGTTTGTTCCCAAGAGTCGGTGACGCACAAGGCTCCAAGACATCTGTCATCGAAGGGGGGTGGTATTACAGAACCTACTCAAAGTATGAGGTTATCTTCTCAATCTGTCTTTGTTTTGCGTGTGTCTAAGGGTCTACTGCCCGGGCTTCTCCATGATGCCGAAACCGTTCGGAGTCCGCAGCGGGACATGTTTCCGCACATTATTACCCCTTAGTGTATCTACAGTTTTACAGTACGCCTTTTTTCTTTGTTTTGCTTCAATTTGCTCATAATAATGAAACCATTCGCGTGTGCTTGTTGCGTAAAGTGAGGAACCGAGATCAAAAGATGAGGCAGACAGGGTGCTGTGTAGTGGTCGATCAGTTGATCACCTTTGTGCAACTGCCGAATGGACGAAAACCTCCGTGCTTCGATTCCCGAAAACCCAGTACTAGCGAAATATGATAGATACTGTAACATTGGCTTGTATTGGCAATACAATGAATGATCTCATTATATGCTCGAGCTCTATTACAACTGCAACACTGCCGAGAGTCTCTGCTTCTTCATGATTCCCTACATAGAAACACACGGACTCTTCATGTAAAATGCCCCTGGCCAAGCGAGATTCCACTTTCAATCTTGCATCGTGGATACCCTCATCATGGAACTGAGTCTTTGTGGACCAATCATTGGAAGTTGAAAGTGAGACAATCGGATGAATGAACTGGCTCTCTCTCGATTGAGACCATGTTTCCGAGTATCACAGATGTTAGTTAGCACAGTTGATACTGTACTACTGTCATTCTGTTACGTTACATACGTGTCAATAGCTGAGAAATAGTTTACGAATGGATACAGATCTGATCAAGGAGAGAGACTTGCATCTTGATGACATGCTAACTTACTAGTATACTGTGAGTCAAGATCAGGTCATTTAACAATCATTAGGTAGCTGATCAAGATACATGAATAGATGGGAGTGCAGTACGTACCCGATTAGACTCATAACTGCATGAGACGGGTTTGTGAATAAGGCTCCCCGAGAGCGGAATCGAATCCGCACAAATCTCCAAGGTGTGGCCAAGTCCCACCAGTTTTTCCCCAATCTTCTTTCCCTCTTTTTTTTTCTTCTTCTTTTTTTCGCATTCTCTTTTTTTGATGCATCTTTCTTCTTTATCCACTTTCTTTCCCCACAACTTAGCGGTACAGCATCTAACCGTCGACGTCATGTGCGCTTGATTATCAACCAAAAGTCCATCCCACTTAAACAAATTGGGACTTTGAGGCACAACGAACACACAGTAAGGCTCTTGGCCGCCTTGCTCAGTTTCACCGGCACTTATTTTAGACTAAACTTTGTTTAACGCTGGAGCCTGGGAAAAGAAGAAAGCTACTGTAGTCACAACTCCAAAAGAAGAAACTTGGACTTGATGGAGTCAAGGCCAGGCAGGGCAGGGCGTGTGAAAAGGGTACATTAGTTAGTCAATGGTCAATGTCAATGACACCAACACAGAGGAATAGCGAAAAACCCTGATCGTCAGAAGGGAACTCCACTAGCTTACCAGGTATGGGCTTGGCCTATGGGTGGCCGGAAATATATCCCACGCGCCGGGTATAATGCTAACAAGGCTCTAATACGTAAATTCTATCCATGACTCAACCACCATCTTTGCTCAATATCGCATCACAACTGGTCAAATACCTCTCATCGACTTTGTCTTGTCCTTGTAGCCATTCTGTAACCACATCATCATCTACTCAAAACAACGACAACAACAAAGATTGTCAGATATGATATCAGACACCCTTGATTTACACAAGTACAGTACTGTACCTATGCAATATCACCTATCGAACCTTGATATCAGCTAAATTAGACGCCGGAGATAAAGACCATGTGCAGCAAACGTGACCTGCAACGGGCGTAGACACGGCACAGTACAGTGCCTACAGTAGTCTACGCATTACTGTAACTTTGCTGTGTTGTTCGACCTGGCGTCATATTACGGCTAACAACCAACTGCATGTGTGAGAAACAAGGCGGTTGAATTCTTGATCTCACTCAACTGCGCGCGTCGTAACAGCCCAGACAATCTAGACTCTACAAGAATTCTTCAATTTTGATTTTGATAAAGGCGGTTGGCTCACTCGGCAAACGCCAGCCGAGCAACGTTATGTTTATTCGTGATGCAAGATGATGTCTTTTCCCCGACCAAGGCTGGCCCTATGGGATCAACTCCTTTCAGCCGCGCTACGGCATTGCGGTACTTGGAAGCTTGGCTTTCTCCATCAGGAGACAACCTAGAGTTCCTCTGAGGTGAAAGCCTTTCTAGAATACTGAGAATTCCGCGGGGTTTCCACGGCCTTATCCCACGTCGGCACCGGAACGGCACCCGTGGGCCCTTGGATCAATCATGCCTGTCAAATCGTTAGCAATTCTTTTCGGGCTATACCGAAATAGTGAAATGACGGTCCATCGTCCATATCTGCTTCGATTAAGCACGGACTCTTTATCATCTCGTTCGGTGCCGATGTGGGGGTTCTCCCATCTTCTTCTGGGCTTGCTGCAGGTAGACTAGGTACTACATCATTACCGTACGGAGAGTTTCTGCTAACTACTATTGAACAATACTGTACAAAAGTATCTAATGTTAGAATAAGATGAGATCAGCGGCGGCTTTGATATCCAGGGCTAACCGCTTATCAATCCCGCCCAGTCCAGTCCAGGCCGATTGATCTGCCAAAGTAGATGCCCGTTTGAACAACCCGACTTTCGACCTACAGTGCCTCCGTGCCGAGGGAGGGTATACACTGCAGTCTGTAGATCCACTCGCTGTCGAGTCGGCGTTTAAACCTCCGAGGTTGGTTCCAACTCAAGACCCCGTCGGCTTTCTTCTGCATGACGATGCGATTGTTGCAGTACTATATGCGTGCTATGCCCGTTGGCTGCTGACACCTTCTCTAGACGACTTCGCAACCCTGGAAAGGATTGATGATCTTCAGGGTTGTGTTGCACATGGACCAAGGTCGGCATTTTGAGAAATACCTCACAAGACTAGATGAGATGGGAGAGAAGGAACTGTGCTGAAGAAGCCCGCCTGTACTGCACTGCACGCCCCTTCATGCTCTTTATTTTCGTTTTCATATTCCGATTGCCGACCCGACCCTTGACGTTTTGCCTTTAATTATTATGGCTTACCTACCTACACACAGCTGAATCCTGCATAAGAACGGCTATGACGGTTGGAACGGCTACAATCAACAGTATGAACCACAGGTTTTTCTTGTGCTTCAAAGTCTCAATCCTTTTCTTCTACTCCTTCCCATCTTTGGCAATTCGTTTTACCTCGCTAAACTATACTCTTTAAGAACGTACCGCTGTCAGTGCCAATGTCAATGTCATGCCTTGTCCATGTGAGGTTCATAATCCGTCCCTCGGCCCCACTCGGCCGATGTGGGTCGGCGCCGCACCTGGCGATTTTCCCGGCCGAAACCCGTCGATTCATTCCATTCAAACCACGTTAATTTCCGTCCCTCCAGTTCAATGGGCTACTAATGTACCGACTTCACATGATAAACACGACAACCTCATGGTCGTTTCCTGACGTCTGCGTTTCAGCGAAGTCCTTGCTTTTCCGATCTGGCTCTGGAGCTCGTACCACTTTCACAAGCAAACAGCCGTGCTTTCTTCACATGGCTATGGCTTCCAAGTCTCTCTGTCGTTTATCATTAGTGACAGTACTCGTTCGGCCAAGCCGAGGACTACCACCCCTAGGCCGGGTCTCTATAGGAGTCAATTGGTATGGGACCTTGATGGAGCTTCACTCGATCTTCATCATCAGTTCATCTTGGACCTATTCCCCATATAAGGCATGGTACCTTGAAATCCGGGATTCGGTATTGGCGCCGAGATCCTTGTCGGCATGATCAGCCTCACTACGACTGACTTCAGCTGCCATTTTTCAATGACACAAACCAATAGCACGACGTTTCACATAGTGTTGCAGGTTTTGTTCACCCCTCAAAAAAATTCCAAACGCCGATTCTCCTCTAGTTACGCCCGACTTATGGGTCCTTGATCGCATCGCAACCTGACAGTGGACCCTTGAAAACCACCCCGGGCGACTCAACACGCAAGACTACAAGACTGCACGCCTGTCTTTGTTCTATCGGCTCCTTGGTGTCTGCATGATGGCAACTCGTCTAGCCAAGAGATGGGCCGAGCTCAGACGTTACAGTTCAGCTGGGGCCATGGGGCCATCGTGAATCGAGAGTTTTCTAGGCCGAGCCTGTGACAGTCTGACGGTATTCTAGAATGCCATATCCTCGGTTAAGTAACCACTTCTACCTTTACCGAGAATCACGCCCATGTTTCGATTTCTCGGATTAATGCCATTGATTCGTACACCGGTCCGTCACGAACGACTAACACTTGATAAGAAAGAAGATGCTTGATCAAGGTAAGTCTAATCTAGGTAGGGAAAAGAGGATTGTTGATCCTAGTCCTCACATGATGCCTCTGAAGGCATCAGCGGTTTGTCCTTGGTGACTTAGACAGTAAGGCAGCAAGGCAAACAATAC
>QGED01000182.1:0-25707 GCA_004367475.1 Fusarium camptoceras | reverse complement strand
AGCTAGCATAAAGTGACCAAATACTTTCGTCTCTTATGCTCCAGGAAGCTAACCCTAATGCTTCGGTCAAGGTAAGCTGTGTGGTGAGAGCATTGACGCTGTCCGAGAAGATATCACCTGTGTTGATATCAACGAAAGACATCTTGCAAGCCTCGCCTATCTGTGGTATTTGGGTGTCGTGTGAAGGAGGGTCGTGGAAAAGGAGATACCGGAAACCCTGTGTGTGTTTGGGCCCCAAGATGAACATGTCAAATGAGTTCCCGGCTAGCTCTTGAGCGCCTGTCCACTGTACATTATCATTGTACCGTGAAGCACAGAGATTGTACGACAGGTGTTGGTCCTTGGAGGCGAATGTTGCGAGTTGCATGCCGTGCATATCGCCGGGCCAATGCTCGGATGCAGGAGCAGGGCACTGGCCCATAGTCACTGTAAGTGCATCCGGAGCGTGAGGAAAATATGGCACTAGACGCGAGGTCTGCGTATACTTGAGCTTCAATTCGAATATCTGGAATGTGTTCTCGCTCAGCAAAGTTGCTCCTACCCATCGTAGGTTATCATTGTACTGGGAAGCACAAAGGCTGAACGTGGAGACGACGGGGGNNTTTTCTTCTTAACGGTCGCTCAGCTTGAAAACGGGTTGTCCGGAGGCTAAGGATGTCGTACGACAGATAATGGTCCTCTGTATCGAACGTTGAGAGTTGAACACCATGTATGTCGCCAGGCCAGTGCTCAGATCCAGGAGCAGGACATTGACCGAGAGTCATAGTGCGTTGGGAGTATGTGGGAAGTCTGGTACCAAAGATGATTGTGTACGGTCTATACCCGTGCGAATGTTGCTAATGTCTCTGAGTGCCATCACAGGTTCGCCGTGAGTTGGGAGCTAACAACATAGTTATTGTAACAGGGTTATCAGTCTTCAACTGTCTTGCAACATCGGAGAGCTTGTTTGCAAGGTCACGGCCTTCAGCGCAGCTGGTTCTCAGCTCCTGGAGGGCATGGGGGGAACCATCACACCAACGCGAGTAGCTGTGATTGTGAGCATGAGAGCTGATTCCGCTCTGACAACAGCGCCATTGCAAAAGTTGGCAACAGCTACCGCGGGGTTGACTTCGACGACCTCGACCTGATTGAGACGGTGGGCCCAGATCACGACGTGTCCAACATTGTCATTTCCAAGGCGGAGTCCATGAGCTTGGAAGTTGATTTGTAGGAAGGCGTAGTCGAGTTCAGAGGCATAGGCTTGAACTGACATGTCCAGTGAGGAACCTACAGCCTTCTCTTACAGATCCTCCGGGGCTCTCCCAGCCGAGAATTCCAAGGGCCATCGCGACCTTTTTTAAGCTTCAGTATGATTGTGTTTGACGGATATGGACGCATGAACTTACAGCTTTTGGTAAGAAATGGGCACCCTATGCCAAGTTCAGGGGGATGTTGGCGGTGGTGATGTGAAGGGAACCCCGATGACTCCAACTTGGATGCGAGTATGGTTAAACTGACGTTGGGGAAGCAGAGCTGCTGCTTCAGTAGGACCACTAGAGTTCCATCCACCAAGCATACTACCTAGGAATCTTTCAAAGTCTAGAATTGTGGCAGATACGTCCATGATAGCAGAAAGAGATTGAAGGATAGTTGATACACTGCATAACTCTGCCACTGTTAGGCGCAAGAGGATCTGACTGGATCTCTTTCTCCTCACGACCATTGATGATATTGGCAAATCGCACAGCATAATTATGCTGTTCTGGTGACAGTAGGAGTGTGATTTCCAAACTGCTTCCTTCAGTGGAACTTCAGTAGGATAAACATTCTCCTGAAGAACTTTGAGCTACGATAGAGGTCGTCCGCCATGCAAAGCTTCAACAAGCATGTGAATGTGCCTTGGCGATGCGGAGAAAGGCAGCCTTGGTCTTAACTAAAAGAACAGCAGGCTTGCTGTCAGAATTTTGGCCTCAACACAATATTCCGTGAGGGAGGTTTCGGAATTTGGGTGCATCGTTCGCCGACGCTTAAATGACATTTTAGGCGTACCGTCAAGTGAGTGAGGCGGTTGTCTTGTGCTAAGCTCATGGCAATGGCATCGATGAGATGCAGTGTGCTGCAGTCGTTGTTGGGAGAACGAAGGCTGGCAGCCACCGTTGAGAGTACCGTTCTCAACTGCACTGGAACACTGCGCTCATGTATGTGTAGGGGTGCTGATGGATACACCATTGATGGATAGAAATGCAGTGAAGGGTTTGGATGTTAAAATGAAACAGACGTTGAGTTAAAGATGGAGGATTTAACTTGGTAACAGAGATGCCTGCCTAATCTCGACTGTGAAAGTTTGTCAAAATTGCGTATTCATGACGGTGGCCATAGGGAAGAGTTTTCCAATCAACTCTTTGCCCGGTGCTCATTGTTTGGGTCTGGAAATTTGGTAGTTGACAGTGCAGGTAGGTGACAGACGAAGAATTGTCACCCAAGGCTTAGGCTACAAATACTAAGTACCTAGCCTAAGAGCTACTCTAGTCTGGCACAAGGTGACCGAATTGTTTCGTCTCTTCGCAAGATCATCGGCTTCCTTTCAATTGTGCAGCCATACCATCATTTGTAGCAAAGGTTGTTGATGGGCCACGCAACATTGCCATGTGCACGCATGTTCATTGATAAGGTTGAATGCGGTCCACCGCCTTCAACAACGCGATGAAGAAGTGAAGTTTATTTCTGCAAAGCGAACGGGTTCAATGTTATGTTGCCCCTTCCAAGGTCGTTCTCCATAGTGAGATGTAGAGGCTTTTGAGCTATATCACCAACGATCACCCATGCCTTGGAAGAGAAATGGGCGGCTAACTCCGAGGAGAGGCACAATAAATCTCACGAGCTCTCAAAAGGTAGTCCAAATGTACACGTTGATTCTATTTATTAATCCTAAGCATGCTAATTTTATGTCCTTTACGCTTCTATCGCCTTCCGGCCTCCTGTCCCAGCTTCTCCAAAGCAGCTTCATACTCTTCAACACGCTTCTCATCCATCTCTTCGATTCTCGTTCTCTCCATCTTCTGGCCTCTCTTGATGCCTGCATTCTTTCCAATCTTATTATAGAACCAACTCTCATCATCTCCAACGAGGGTCCATGCGCATCCTGACCGACCCGCTCGTGCTGTACGACCAACTCTGTGCACGTAACCTGCCACGCTGGGAGGTAGATCGTAGTTGATAACGTGGTCGAGGTTGGGTAGATCGATACCACGGGCGACGAGATCGGAGGCAACAAGGAGGCGGATGGGGGATGAGGGTGTCGAGAATGCTCGAAGGGTCTTGCGGCGGATGTGGGTTGGCGTTGTGGATGTGAGTGTGCCGACGTGAGATTCCAGTGAAGGATCCAAGAGGGCAAGCAGGCGCGATAGACGTAGTGCGGCCTCGTTGGATTTTGTGAAGATGAGAGAGGCAGGGACATGTGATTTGAGTGATCGACCTGAAATCTTAGGCTTGGCCTCAGATTCAGACTCAGAATCAGAGTCGGAACTTGTGTCGGAGGTAGCGTCAGAGTCGGAATCGGAATCGGAATCGGAGCTTGAATCTGAATCAGAACTGGTATCTGAGTCTGCAGCCTCATCAGGCTTGGGGGCTTCCTGATCCTTGTTAGGACTAGCCATGAGCATATCCTGACTGCGGAGAAGGTCAAGCAAGTAGAGAGGTTTGAGACCCGTGTCGTGAACTCTAATGGAGAATTCCTTCAGCTGCGCAGGCAGAGAATGCTCGGCGATCTGGACATCACCGTCACTCTCCAGTACGATCATCTGCGGTCTATGTAGACCCAGCTGGTTGAGCAAACTCAAGTCTCTAGTAAGAGTAGCACTAAGAATGATCTTTCGAACACCAGAGAAGTTGATGTCAGGGAAATCGCGGGCAGTAGGCTTGTTGACGCGGAACTTTTCCATAACTACATCCAGCCAGCCTTGGAAGCTCTGCGCCAGAAGTTTATCAGCTTCATCCACCACTAACCATCGAACGTAGTCGAGACTGAATCCTGGCGTTTGCTCCATGTGCTCGACGAGTCGACCGGGTGTGCAGATCAAGACATCGATCTTGGAGAGGAAGTCGACAACATAGCCACTCCTGTTGCTCAATCGAGGGTCTGTGTCTTCGAGATCCTCGAGACTGTCCGTTGCAGAAAGACCCAGCTTCAGCCGATTGTGTTGTTGAGTCTCTTCTTGTAGCTTCTTGTATGCCTCAGGGTCGTATCGGAGCTCCTGTTCCATAAAAGCCTTCTGCTCGTCTTCGAAAGACTGACTACCAACAGAGATACCCACTCGGACTCTCTTGCGATCACCACCATCGAACGCTTTAGCGCAAAGCTCAAAAGTCTCTTGAGCTTGCTTCACCAGTTCACGAGTCGGCAGAACAACCAGTGCTCTTAATCTGGTGAGGCAACCTTGACTGATATCCCGCGTGACAGGCAGGGCATAAGCGAGTGTCTTTCCGGAACCAGTGGCTGCAGAGACACAAACATCGCCAGGTCTGCTCGTAGGAAGCAACAGAGGAAGAGCAGCGGTCTGCACAGCAAAGGCGTCTTGAAAGCCCTTCTCCTCCAATACCCGGCAGGCCTTGGGTAGGATATCGAGCTTGGAGAATGGTGTTCGAGTATCCTGCGAAACCCGGATGGGCTTTGCTAACCAGGGTGGAAGTGTCTCGTCGTCAGTCGGCTTCGCGTCGGTGAGTGTGACTACTGGTGCTGGTTGTGGTAGGGGCTCAAGTCCGTGTAGTTCGCCCTGGTCTTCCTCGTCATCTTCTTCTGGGGCCACTTCACCAGCCAGCTTGAGAGACTTCTCCAATCGCTCCATAACAGTCTTGTGCCTCTTCGTCTCTTCCTTGTCCTCTCCATCCTCCTCAGTGGGTTGAGGTTCCTTGTTTTTCTTCTTCTTTTCTCTTCGCTTCTCTTTTGTCTCTTTCTCTTCCGCTACTGGCTCCTCAGTAATAGCCTTGGGTTCGTCTGTGGTTTCGGCAGCGTCAACCATGGGAACATCCTCATCGTGATCCTCAGCGGTGAGTGTGGGGGTACTGGACTCTTCGGATTCTTGCTTTTCTTCCTTATCCTTCTTCTTCTTATCCTTCTTCTCTTTCTTATCCTTTTTCTTGTCCTTCTTTTGCTGCTCCTTCACCTCTGCATCGACCTCTTCTACAGCGCGACTCTCTTCTTGCAGGTCCTTCGCTTCCTTGGGTTCGTCCTTTTTCACAGGCTTTTGCGCTTCGGGCTTGGGTTCAGGCGCTTTCTTCGCTGGCTCATCGTCGGAATCGTCATCGTCGTCTTTGGCCGCTGTTCTTCTCTTGCCTCTTCTAACCTTCTTCTTTTTCCTTGGCGCCTCTTCGCTTTCCTTTTGCGGCGTACTTGGCTCTACCGTCTTTGACTTTTTACTGTCAGGCTGGGGAGAGCTCTGGGCCCCTTCTGTGAAATCGAACTTCCTCTTGGGAGTCACTGCGGACTCATCGTCAAAGTATTGCTTCTGGGGAGCCGTAGGTTGAGGCGGCGCAGGCTTTGCGCTTGGAGGGACATATCGCGAATAGCCATAGGAATTGGCAACGGACGCAGGAGCAGGGGCTGCGCTTGTAGTGGCTCTTGGTGAAGGCGCAGTATTTGAAGGAGCCGAATTGGAGGTGTTCCCACCCTTTGGAGGAGGGACGTATCTGGCGTACATTTTTTCGATAATTGCTTCACCAAATTTCGCGATGGAGGGGCCTCAAGTTGCTTCAAATTCCCAGAAATTTTGGGTGGATTACGATCTTATCGGGTTTCTGCCATTATTCACCGCTAAATTTCCTGGCTCGGTCCGTGCATGTTCAGGTACAAGCCGTACATGTTCATTAATCGCTTACATTTTAAGCATTAGTCGATCAAGTTTATTAAAAACACCTGAAGTGAAGTCGAAGATGAACCCCATATTTAATCAGCTTTCTTTTCTTTTTTTGAGATTTATTAACGCAGTTTGGCATGACCAAGTCTGTTTGATATGAGACTTGGATACCTCCCAAGCTTTACGCCATCTTTTCCCGCCCATCTGGCCAGCTCCACTCTCTAACGCTTGTCTACTTCACCCCTGTTCACTTAGACGTGGTTCAACATGAGAAGACAATACTTTGAATGAGACGCATCTCATCTACTAGACAGCAATCGACATCTACATTATAACACGAGCTCAACTGAAACATTTCTATCTCAGCAAGTGCTGATTGATACGCTATACCACTGAGAAAGGGCCAGCGGATCCCCCTTTCTAACCCCCATCATGACACGCCGCACATACAACATCGCTATGGTTAGCGACTTCTTCTTCCCACAACCAGGAGGCATCGAATCTCACATCTATCAACTCGCCACAAAGCTTGTCGACCGCGGCCATAAGGTCATCATAATCACACATGCCTATGATGACCGCAAAGGCATCCGCTACCTTACCAACGGTGTAAAAGTCTACCACGTTCCTTTCCTCGTTATCTACCGCGCCGCCACGTTTCCAACCGTCTTCTCATTCTTCCCCATCTTCAGAAACATATGCATCCGTGAGAGGATTGAGATTGTACATGGCCATGGAAGTCTGAGCAGTCTTTGTCATGAGGCTATCCTACATGCCCGTACGATGGGCTTGAGAACCGTCTTTACTGATCACTCGCTCTTTGGCTTCGCTGATGCGGGTACTATTCTCACTAACAAGCTCATGAAATTCATTCTGAGTGATGTTGATCACAGTATATGTGTGAGCCATACATGGTAAGTCATCGTTCATCGCACAATTCTTGGCATTCTTTAACTCCATACAGCAAGGAAAACACAGTGCTTCGTGCATCTCTTGACCCAGTCATGGTCTCGGTGATACCCAACGCAGTTGTCGCAGAAAACTTCCGACCTAAAGATGTTCCTGCATTACCTTCACCCCAAGCGACATCTTTCAATCCCGAAGCACCACTTTATCCTCCGCCACAGCGAATTGGCCCTCGCGATACCATCACCATCGTCGTCATCTCTCGTCTCTTCTACAACAAGGGTACAGATCTTCTTATCGCTTCTATTCCCCGTGTGCTTGAGAATCACCCCAACACACGTTTCATTATCGCAGGTTCTGGTCCTAAGGCTATCGATCTTGAGCAAATGATCGAAACCAACGTTCTTCAAGATCGCGTTGAAATGCTTGGTCCTATCCGCCACGAAGAAGTTCGCGATGTCATGGTTCGTGGCCATATTTACCTCCATCCATCTCTTACCGAAGCTTTCGGTACTGTCATTGTCGAAGCTGCTAGCTGTGGACTCTACGTTGTGTGTACCGCCGTCGGTGGTATTCCAGAAGTTCTCCCATCGCACATGACAACATTTGCCAAGCCAGAAGAAGATGATATCGTTCTCGCTACGAGCAAAGCGATCAGCGCCATGCGCGCCGGCAAGATCCGCACGGAAAAGTTCCACGAACAAGTCAAAAAGATGTACTCGTGGCAAAACGTCGCCATGCGCACAGAGCGTGTCTACGACGGCATATCAGGAACTATTCCAGAGGACGAGTTTTACGGTGTTGATACTTCAGGCTATGGCAGCCGCATACGAAACTTTGCCCTTATTGACCGTCTGAAACGTTACTACGGTTGCGGTATCTGGGCTGGAAAACTGTTCTGTCTCTGCTGTGTTGTGGACTATCTCTTCTTTTTGTTCCTCGAGTGGTGGTTTCCAAGGGATAATATTGATATCTGTCCTGACTGGCCTCGCAAGCGGCCTGCCGATGATGATGCTAGCTCTAAAAAGGGCGCGCAGAGCAACCGGTCGAGCACATCTCAAGGGGCCGCTAAACTGGAGTAAACAACCTCTGTTCATGAGTTGATGTTTGGCAATAGACGACACAATGCAACAATAGCAAAGGTGTTTGGAGTTAGTAGGAGCATTTCAATACATTTCACGAGGCAGATGAAACAACTTAATGTGTGTATGACTCTTGCGTTGAATAACGCGAGCCTTGAGTGGTGGTAATTAACAGGAAGCTAGCTATTCTAGACGCTTTACACAACAATAAAAACAAGTACACAAGCTGCCTATTCTTCGGCAGCACATAAAGCTGGCATCCAAGCGGAGGGCAAAGTAGCCTCTATGATCAATTCAACCCAAGATGATTAGCCCCGGGCTCCAATACGACGCCTTTTAGCAGTTCCGGTCTCACGTTCTCCATTATCGTCATCGTCGTCGCCCGTTTCCTCGGCGGGTGTAGCGACGCTGGCTGGGCGAGCAGATGGTGGAGGCGCACTCCGCTCCTTCTCTGCACTTCGAAGATCGCCCAATAGCTTCTCGACCTCGACAAACATGCTGCGAGTGTTTTTCACAACGCCGTTCTCGTCGAGACGGTAGCCTACTATCTCTTCCTCCTCTTCCTGGGACCGTTTCATAAAAGCTGGCCCAGGGCCACGATCAGGATCGGCGTTGTACATAATAGCGTTGCAGAACATGTGAACGAGTTCACGTTCAAGCTGGGCGCTATTGATAATACCTTTGGGCGGGACGAGCTCTGCAGACATGGGCAGCCACACATGCGCAGTACCAGGATCACCATTAGGTAGACTTGCAGCAGCCTGAACCGCAGCCTTGTTTCCATGCTTGATAGCAGACCGGATAGACGTTATATCCTGTGGCTGCAACACAATTTGGCGATAATTTGGTGCGTCCTTCTCGCGTAGTCTAGTGGCAAACATGTTGGCATCGCGGTGGCTCGAGATCTGGTCAAGGGCAGACGATGACACCTTTGTGAAACCTCGAGTCCACAGAACCTGAGTTGTCTCTGCTGGTAGGTCAGGAGGCGTGCCTTGTCGCTTTCGTTTATGAAGCCGCGAAGAGACACTCCCAGGGGTCATAATCTGAGGTCGGCCAGGTATACTCTCGTCAGCAGTAGTATCGCCAGTCTCCTCTGTGGGCCGAGGTGTGGCATCTTCGTCCTTAATCCTGGTTGCTGTTTCGCTAGCCTGTGTTGCTTGCTCATCATTGTGAGACATTACAGACTGACTTCGCCTCGACCGGCTGATTGAAGGAGTAGAGCTAACTCCGCGAGCCTTCTGACTGGCTCTGGCCGATCGGCCCCGAACAGATTTGGGCGCTGACTGTTCAAGCTTCGGGGCTGCTTTAGGCGCTTGCTTCTTAGGTTTCGGAGTAGACGCAGCAGAGCTGGGAAGAGTCGCGTTCTTTGAAGGCGGGCTGACTGGCTCAAAAGCTGGGCTTTGAGGAGCTGCGTTCGCATGACCAGGACCAGGGGTCGAGGGAGTTGAATGCGGCGCCCATTTTGTTCCAAATCCTTGGAGAATATGTACCGAGGTTGAGGTAGGTGTGCGTGGCGCAGGAGGTGTTCCGAGTCTCTTCACTGGAGTGCTGAGAGCTTGGCGAATGATATGTCCCAAGGCGCCAGGTACTTGAGGCTGAGGACCTTGTTGGGGGGGCTGGTTCTTGCTCTCTGGTTTCGAGGCCTGAGGGGCAGAAGGGCCAGCTGGCGACGTATGTGGTGGTTGAGGCTGGTACCCTTGTGGCCACCGTTGCTGAGGTGGTGCAATAGGAGCTGCATTTCCTGGGGGAGGATTTGGTGAGCCTGAAGCGATCGGTCGAGCCTGCTGTGCTTGTCCCTGTGGTGGCTGAATAGGACGAGGATGCGGCACAGGTGTTGTCGAAGACGGCCGAGCCTGGAGCGTCTGGCCTGCACTTAAGTCTGCCGATTGTCGCGGAGGAGCCGGCTGCAGAGGCGGTGGTATTTGACCAGCATGTTGAGGCGGTGCCAGTCCGGGTTTTGTAGGAGTTGGTCGGGGCTTGAACTGCTGTTGCTGGGAAGGAATATGAGGGACAGGAACATGACCTTGCTGGGACTGTTGCGCCTGAGCAAGCTGGGCTGGTGTAGGAGTATGAGGTTTTTGAGTTTGTTGAGATGGTGTAGTATGTTGTGTTTGGGGAGTTCGGGGGGCTTGCTGCGCTGACGCTGACTGCGGCGGTTGTATAACTTGGTGAGTTTGTGGACGTTGCTGCTGAGGTTGAGCTTGTTGTCCCTGTTGCTGATGCTGGGCCTGAGGCGGTTGCGGAGCAACAGGTTGTGGTCGAGGCTGAACCTGAGCATGCTGGGGCGTTTGAGGGTGAGAAGATAGCGGTTGGGCTCCAGGTTTGGGGGAGAACTGTGCACTTTGCTTCGGGTACCACTGTTGCTGTTGCGGCACCTGCTGGGGATATTGCGTATGAGTTTGTGAGTGTTGCTGTTGCTGAGGATGCTGCTGAGCTGGCGGTGGTGCTATTGGCCCTGGAGCAAGAGGTGACTGAAATTGTCGTGGAGGAGGTGTGTGAGCAGCCTGTGGCGGTTGATAAGGCTTCTCCCACTTAAGAGGAGCTCCAGCTGGGGATGCATTCTGAGGAACTGCACTGCCATCTTTTGGTTTTGCGCCAGCCTCTGGCCGTGGAGTTAAAGCCTGCTTGTGAGGTTGTGAGACCTGCAGCGGCCGTGGTCCAGTCTGAGGAACTCCTGGTGGAGGTTGAAGAACTGAACCATTAGCACTGGGTGGATTAGGCGAAGGAGAAGGCCGTATCGGCGTCGTTCCAGCGGGCAAATGGCTTGGTGGTGCAACGCTGGGTTGGGCGCTCTGAGGAACTGGAGGTTTTGGCGGCAGTACAGGTGTTTGTGGTGTAGGTCCTTTTCGAACTAGGGTCGCCGCACTCGTTGTCGCAGCAGGTGACGGTGATGGCCCGTTAGACGGAATCGAAGCCTTCTGATCCCTAGCAGCTAGCACAGGCGTTCCATTTTGACTTGCGGCTCTAGCGCGCCGCTCTCGTGCTGATCGCTCTAGAAGATTGATATCCTTTTGCACTGCTTCGATTTTCTGTTCATCCTCTCGAATTTGTCCAACAATCTTAGCGTGGTAACGCTGCCAGAGGCGCTGGATGAGCGAGTGGGCCTTTTCAACATTGTCGTACACCTCTTTCAACGTCGGTAGCGGAGATCCCTCAGTTTTTCGTTTTTGCGAATTCGGTGATGCTGCGTGATCGTCGGTTGTATCCTTCTCAGAATCGCCTCTCAATTCCTCCCCAAACAGTCGCAGGAATAGATGCTGAAGCGCATCGGGCTTTAATCGTGCGGGATCATAACTGGCCTCTTCCTTGATGAGCGGGTTCTCTTTGAGTTGCTCAGAGATACGCGCGAAGGCCCCAGGTTCGACACCTTGAGTCAACAACGACTGGAATAGTAACAGCGACTCGAGGGACGTGTAGGCGGCTGGTTGATTCATGCCCCACGATCCACCTCGCCAGCTTTCCAGGGGGCCTTCACGTCGTGCAAGAAGATGGACTGGCGCCACGGTCTATATGGTTTTGAAAGAAGTCCAGTTAGGCGTCTGTCGCGACACAAGTACGGCTACGTCATGGCCGGGGTTCTATGGATAAAACACGTACAGGCAACCTTAGTCAAGAACTCCAAAACCGTCTATGGCGACCTCGAGGCCTTTCATCGGGTGCTGGGCGTCTGGGAACCTCTCGTTGCGAAACGCGCTCGACCGTCGGACCAGTAGTGTGGTTAATTTTTTGCTCGTAATCGCGATCGTCTGGCAAGTTGTCACGTGATGGGTTTCGCCGAAGATATTGCGCGGAATGAATTCTAAAGTTGATTTCGATGATGTAGGGAAGAAAAATCGGGCTGCGTTTCTCCAAGCTGCTAACACGCTAAGGCCAGACTCAGCACGTGATACCCCTGAAGACCAACACGCTATTCCAGGCGCGTAAAGCGCTTTATCAAGGAAGAAAATTATTCTTCTAGTTCTCAGATTTATTGTCACATTCCACAATTCTCACAAACCAACGGAATCAGAAGCATTATACGGTCGTTGGATAAGACCCAATCAATTGGTAGCTAACGCCGGTTTCGGCTGTTATAGCGGACTAAATCCCAGCAAGTAGCAGCAAAGACTCCAGACTCCATGGTATCATGTTGGAACTTGGCATCCGGATACGCTCCGTCCGTTCAATAACCACCCGTCCCATCAAATCTATAACCACATAACGCCATTGCCAACATAAACCAGATGAACATAAAAAAGGGAACGGTCTTGGTGGTAGTATACAAAAGGGAGTAAAAGGTTAGGATGAGAGCGAACTTGAGGACCCATCCACACTGCCCTGGGTCTCATCGTCCTGACTGTCTCCATCCTTTTCAGTTGGGGACCTTGGTTGGTAGTTAAGACGCAACTTTTCGTCTAATAATGTGATCAGTCTCTCTGAGTACTGATCTAAAAGACCGCTGAGGACCGTCTCGTTCATTGCCCTGCTTCGAATAGCCCGATCGCCGAGAGCCGCTGCTGTCAACCGCAACTCCTGGTCCAGTTCAGTCAGGTTTTCTTGGCTGATGGGTTCTGACGAGGCCAGTTTTTTCCTGAATGATCTGAGTTGACGACAGGTCTGTTCTGTCGCCATATTAACTGAGCCGAAACCACGCAAGTTTGACGACGAGGTCTTCTTGCGAGTGCCCATAGAAGTAGAAGGCCGTCTCATAGATTTCGCTTTCGGCGACACTGGGGGACTAGACCGTGTGTCGCCCGAAGGTCGTCGTGACGGTGTATCATCCGCCACTGTACTACTGGGGCTGATTGGTGGTGCTTGCGTAGGTGTCCTGACACTAGCAGCCAGATTGAATCGTGAAGTCCGCCGTTGAAGGGTTCGTGGGGGCGATTTCCGACCTGATGCTGGGGACTTTCGTCCAGATGATGGCGAAGGCCGCTGGAATTCAGCCAGTTCAGCTTTCGACAGCACCCTGCGAAGTGGTGGTCGTGCTGAGACCGAGTCCTTCGCAGGCGATGGCTCTCTGCTCGTTGTGCCAGGCGCAGGGTCATCGAGATCTAAACACCATATCATCATCGTTCCGTCTGATGCAACACTCACAACCCTGCGGCTTCCATCGTCATTCTCAACCAGGCACACGCCATTGATGGCCTCTGTGTGGCCCCATTCACGGTCCAAGAAGCTGCCCGTTTGGGCATCGTATAATCGGATAGATTTATCCGTGTTGGAAGTTCCAAGAAGGAAGTCCTGATCTTTCGGGGGCCATTGTCCAAAACACAATGAGTCCAAAACGGCAGATTCCCCTCTGTTCTCGTCTTGACATTTGAAGCAAGAAATTTTGCGTCCTGTGTTGAGATCATACTGACAAATTGTCCGGTCTAGTAGAGAAACAAATACAGTTCTCTGGCCCATACCCAAAGTCATCGAGCTAGGCGAAGCTTTCAAAGAGATAACTCTTGAGGGGATAGCAGCAATAGAATCCGGGTCGCCCTCTTTAGTAATGATGTCGTAAATCTGCAGAGTTCGATCAAAGGAGCAAGTCAATACCTTGTCCTCGGACGGGACCATGACCTGGACTACCTTCGCAGCAAACTCTAGTGTCTGAAAGTGTTCAATGGAACCATCAGCGGTTCGATGGAACAGCTGTGCAGTTCGATCTCGCCCGCACGACGCCATCAAAAACTTCCCATCGTTGTCATAGACACTGACAGAACGGCAGTCAGCTGTGTGAGCTTTGGTATCCAAGACAGGCTCCTTGGTTGCGATATCAGTCATTCGCAAAACACCCATCCGATCGGCAGAGATAAGCAGTTTGCCATCATTTGTGGTACGGGCGCAGGTCAGCTGGTTGACCGGGTCCATGTCATTTTCAGGTTCGGTCATACCGATAGGCACATCAATTGAGGCTTTGACCTGACCTTCCAACGTCCAAAATGTGACGTTGCCGCCGATGGTCCATGTTAGAAACGAGGCGTCCAAGTCGTTGGGTCGCTGTAGAACCTGGATGCCTGTCACGGACTGTCCGTGCCCGGGAATAGGAATGCTAGCCATAGCCTTGCTATCCTTGCCAGGCACATGGTCAGAGCTCCAGATATCAATGGACTGCTTTGAGTCAATGGTGACAAAGTTGTCTGCCAGAAAGCCCAGAGCAAGATGCCCCTCAGATGCGAATGTTGTATCTTTAACGCATGCCGATGATGGTTGAGCATCCAACACGGCTTCAACGTCTAAAACGGCGAAATGGCCGTGACTGCCGCCAACATAAGCAACGTTATCTTTAACCGCAATCGTCGAGATAGAAAAGTCCAGGTTAAGGACCTTTTGCAACTTCATCTGTTTGTCATCGTCCTCAAGAATACACACATTGCCCGTTTCTGAGCAAATGATGAGACTGGAATTCTTGACAACAGCAGCGCAGGTAAAGGTTTCCTCCAAAAGCGAACCAAGCAGGATGTTACGCCCTGGCAAAGTCCTTTGAGAGGGTGGTGTAGATGCCGGCTGCTCGCTGAAGAACTTTTGTTTCGTGGGCGAAACAGCAGGTCCATCTTCGGGTTTCCACATCTTGACATGTCGAACTCCAAATGTGACAAGGGAACTGCCTATCCAGACCATGTCTTTGACGTAGGAGGTACATCGGTTTTGTTTGAAGAGCTTCGCCGCACCCGTCCGTGGGTCAACTTTCCAGATGAAGAGAAATCCATCGTTAGCAGCTCCAAGAGATGCAAGATACTGTGTGTCTGCAGACCAAGCAACGCAATTGACTCCAAAGGCATGCTCGCTAATTGATACCAAAGGGCTGTCGGAAGAAGTGTCGTGCAGATTAAAGACCAGAACTCGGGGTGAATAGCCTGTCTCGCCAACAGCTAGGTATTTTCCATCTCGGCTTAGAGCAAGGCATGTTGCAGCCTTGATTCGCTCACGGCTCGTCCATGTATTGCTGGGAGATTCGTTCCAGTCGGATGATGTATGTGGTGAATTGGGATACCTAGGACCTGCACGGCCACGGCTATCGTTCGCTTTTGGTGTTCCTGAAGGTGTGGAGGGTGTATTCTGGAAGGTTGCTACAGAGTAAAGAGGGACGGCAGTCGGTCGAGCTCGGTAAAAGCGTTGGGAGTGGTTCTCGCCATTGACATCCACCACAACAACAGCCCCGCCAGCAATGTATGCAAAAGCGGATGACAGAGTATCGAATCCTGTAGGCGAGGAACAGGTAGTACCGATGACGCGCTTGAGGGAAAGCTTGGAGTTATCGTGGGGTCGACCACGCATAGGCGACCTTGAAGACCTTGAAGGACGACCTAAGAACGGAGAATTTGAAGGAGTAAGTTTGAGGCGGCCGTGGGAAGGAGTCGCTGCCATGATTCTGCCATTGACACTTGGTGAAGAATATTTGCTGAGTTTTTTATGGTTGAGAAAGTCGACTAGTGGGTTGACTCAGATGTTGAAGTAATGAAGCATTAAGAACAGTACCCGATCTCAGATAACCCCCAAGCACGAACAAACACCTGAACGAAGAACAGAGAAGACTGGAGGTTAAGATGAAAGAAAGAACAGCCAATGCCTATCGCCCACGAAGGAAAATGCGAAGAATATGCAGAATAGAGGTAGGATGATGCTGTACAGGACAGTAAAAAAGTGGATGGTGGGCGGTGTAAGTCGGGAAGCTGCTGCGGGCCTGCGGGGGCTGAAAAGACGATTATTGAGATGCAAGAGTGCAGAAAAAGGCTGCGGGGAGGAAGGCGCGCGTTAGTTAGTTTGCTTCAGTGGAGAGGGAAAGAGGTTGGAAGCCGAGAGTCTAGGTAGTTCTTGCTACCTAACTTTGCACTTACTATTATTATGTATTAGATTATCTAGATATGGTTAGTGAGCGACATAGAGAGACATGATCTCCCAACGAAAGCGGTTGTTAATGAGAGGGAAGAAAAGGAAGAAAAAAGAAGGTTCGCACCAACTCATGGGATGGAATGTTGATGACTTTCTTCTGACTTAAGTTAGGTACAATAACCCAACCTAACCCCAAGCCATTCCCTTCCCGTCAATAGTCGAGGAAGAAAAGAGCCCCAAATCCAAGTCCAGAAGCCTGGGTCTCGGATACGGTAGGCGCTGGAGAGGTTATTCTACTGGGATTGTTTACATGGGCCCATGTCTCTGGTTGCCAGGGGGGCCTTGTTCTCTTCGAATGAGAGCCAAGACCCTGACGTCTTGTCCCTCTCATGTGGTCTGGGCAAGAGTTGGAGCTGAGTCTTGGGCCGCTTGATCCTTGTCGTCTAGCCCTCCCATCAGTGGCTATCACCTCGAATCACTTCAGGCCAGGACGGTGATGGATATTGAACCTGGAGTCTTCGTTGGTGACAGCGATAAGGACCCAGACACAATCACCTGCAATTGAGACTTCATCTCTCGATTCTTGGCTGTGTGACTGCAAACTTCTCTTCAGTCCAATAGCCATAGATGACATGACCTTTTGTCTAAATTCTCGTACGTCTTCCCAGCACTCAATTGTTGTCAAGCCACCAGCCACGATACCCCCGACCGACTCCATTGACCAGAATAACAACACATCAAAGACCTCCACTTTGACCATAATCATCGACACCGAGATCACAATCATAAACGAAAAACTCTGCCTGAAAAGACCCGTTTTCTAAGATAGAAGAAGGCAAGAAGCTCTATCTTCTCCGCTACTTCCTAGCCGTTATCCGCTTGTCTAACTAATCCCGGCGCTTGGTGAAATGAAGATGCTCCCCAACACCGTCCCGTCCCTGTTAGCCCTCTACCTTTAGACTCTAGCCCTTTTTCGCTTGTTCGCATTGTATTTGTTAATCGTGATTGTCTCCCTTAGCTTGTGCAGGCTTTCGATAGACCAGCCGATCCATTAATCCCGGGTCTTCAGCAAGACAATCAACTATCTGTGCGCGAGTCTCCTTTTCCAAACAAGAACCTCCAAAGCCACTCGATACCCATGTCACAAAATCTAAACAAACATTCGACAGCCTCGAATATTGGAGACGCGTTGTCGTTAAGCCTTGACGCATGGTTTGCTTGGGCAATGGGGTTTCTTAAATGCATGAACAACTCAGAGGACCACAGTTATATCACAGCCGCATATACTCATGCCAGTGGCTCGAGCTCCAAAACACCTTATTTTCTTCGATTATACGTACTCCTTCTCTTTTGAAGATCTCCTGCAAACGCCAAACGTCCTTTTATAACAAGGCCTTTCTTTGTGGCCCGAGTTGTTCAAGATCTCATAAAAGTCAAGTATCCAACTCCCTCATCTCATTGTTTACGATGAATCCAATACCAATTATACAGCGAGACCCTCTTCAGACGCCTCGTCCCTTTCAAGACGCTCCAATCCTGTTCCAACGGCTCCGTAGACTCGCAGGGGTACTGCAATCTCAAAGCTTTCACATATCAAATTCTCAACAGCCACAAGCACTGTTCCTCCCTTCTCATCTTGTGAGATCTGCTCAAGTAGTGGATGAGGTGCGCGTCTCTCACTCTCATCTGGAGAATCGCTTCCTGTAGAGGGCACCACAAACTCGATACGAATCTTCCACTCTAAGCTTACTCCACTTGTTACGAACTCGGGAGTTGCAGTAATTGGGATTGTCGGTTTGAATGTCACCCGTCGTGAGTACATCGTTGCCTCGGATGAAGATGAGTAAACCTTTCGTGTCACTCGATGAATACTCGACTCGGATCTTATCGCCAGAGATGGGTCTACCTTCTCTGATGTTTCCAGTGTGGTATGCACTGCGTAACATGGGATATCTGCATCTGTAAAGTCGATCGCCATCGTGACCACTTCACCCAGTCGGTAGGCAGGCCTCGTAAGCATCACCACGCCGACTCTTTGTCCGTTGCGAGCAATTTCGAAACGGTTTGGACTCTGTTGCCCACCGGAAGTCATATTGCTTCGCATAATTGCCATATGGATGGCTTCCTGAGCGGTACTAGCTTCCTCGTATGTCGATGGTCTCCTAGAATTACCGGCACCTGGAGAAAGAACGATACTGCCACTTTCATCTCGAGGTCGATGTACCAGGTCGTCCACGTATAGTAAAAAGTCGTTCAACGCTGACTGCTGTCCTTTTGCCCCATCGCCGTTGGTCTTTGGCGCCTTTTCCTTATCACTGCTCGGCGGACTTTTGACTTGGGCTAAATCCCGCAGTAGGATGTACGGGTTCATCAAATCATGACCTAGAATCTCGCCATGGCTATTAACGCTTCCCAGAACTCGGAATGGGACTTCCACGGATTTAACCTGCTGCTCTTTGGTACCGCCAGCCCTTTGTGTGCCAATAACCAGGCTATATGATATCTTGACAGCTTTCCCGCGGTGAGACGGAGGTAAGCCCTTTGGAAGTTTGAATGAGTACTCAAACACTCGGCTTTCTCCAGGTGCCAGCTGCAAGTCGACAAATAGAATGGACTGAGGCGTGGTCAAGAGAGGTACAGACTTGGAATTTGCAACTCCGCGCATCTCTTTGATAGTGCTAAGCTCTCCTCCACCCAAAAAGTCGCCGAGTGAGCTGCTGATACGACCCCACCCGAATCCTCCCAGCAGGCTGCTGTCGCGTTTAGATTCGAGCCCAACGACACCGCCTCCCTGTCCAACGATGCCCTTCTTTTTGACTTGATCGAATTGCGAGAGACTGACCAATGATCCGTCTAGGGAGAAAGAACCGTGCAGTTGAGCATAACCCATCATGAGAGATTCGGGTGCTCTCGTTTGCGCCGCAGTCATGCCGAGGCTTCTCCGCAGCGGTCGTGCATGTCGATTGGGTGGTTGTGTCACATATTCTGAAACCAGAGTTTCTGACGAGTTATTGCTGACCGAGTAAAACTCTCCGCTGCTTCGTGGTGTTCCTCCCAAGACCCCACTGCTTGCCAAAATTCGGGCTGCGGGTGCAGGGGCAATTTGTTCGTTGATAGTAGGAACGCCATCCTTAGGGCGAACCGGCAAACCAGAATCACCTACAGCATTCTTAGGGCTGAGCATGTTCTCGTTCGTTGATCTTCTAGATAACGTTGGGGGTTCTTCTCGAGTAGGTGGAGGCGCCGCAGGGAAGCGGAACTCTGGCATTGGGTTTTCTGACGGTGATCCCAGTGGAGATGCTCTTCGCTGGCCTGGTACGATTGGATTCTGAGAGTTTGTCGGCGAGCGAGATATTCGGCCAAATCGATCAGGCGGAGGGTATGAAGCGTGAAATAATGGAGAGCTGGAAAGACGGTGGGGAGAGAAGGATGCTGCAACTCGTTAGCTAGTAGTCAAGGGAGAGGATGAGAGCAATCTACCAGAATGAGGCCCAGTGGGTAGCTGACCCTGGGCTCGAGGAAGTATTTGTAAACTTGAAGCGCGCCCATGGCCGCGATGCGGTCTTTGAGGTCTGGCTGGGAGATCATTGCGTTGTGTGTGGTCCTCGACAGTATTATTTGATCCGATTGAGACAATGGAAACGGAGCGTTTGTGGGAGTGGCCCGAACCACGATCGCTTGTACTTGGTGATGAAGGCCATTGAACTGAACCTCTGCGGCTATGTGATTGAGGCGCAGGAACACTTAATGAAAGAGCAGAGCGGCGGTGTCCTCTGCCTGAGGATGCTGATGGCGGTGGGGTTAAGCCTTGATTCGACTTGGGCCGGGTATGTAGGGGCGAGGCCAGTCGACTTCGTTCTGATTGCTGCGGCGGCGGTTTCGACTGGCCGGGAGCAGACGCTACATTCTTAAAGGTAACGGTGCATTTGACTTCCTCGCCGGCGAAGACAGTCTGATCGTGCCAGCGTATAAAGACGCGGATGTTGCTCGGAGCTTCTGGGGCCATTGCGGGAAAGGGAGGCCGCTCAGCGACGAGCGCGTGGATTGAGACGGCTATGAGATGACAGATGCAGCATTTCTACATGGGAGCATGTTCGGGTACGGAAGCGACGGTAGGAGCGAGGGCGTCAGAGAGTGTATTGTTGAAGCTTTGTTTGGCTATTGAGGGAGGAGTTAAGATGCAACGTCATGAAGCATGCCGCGAAAGGAGATGGAGGAGGTTCCCGCTGGCGTCTTGGCGGAGAGCTATCTTGGCCAATCACTGCTCCCGCTGCAGGTACAAGCTTACACTACAACGGAGCCTCGGCCGTCAAAGCTCCACTGCCAACTACCAACACTACAAGACAAAGACGAATGAGTCCAACTTATAGATCTCAAGCTAGCAAACACGAGTATGAATGATCCAAAGATCGGGTTTATAATGGTTTGTCGTCCTTATAATAGCAGGTTTCACAATGTCAGATATTATAAATGCCCATGAGATTTAGCTTCAATGCGACTGAGACTGTACAGATAGACCATACTCGCGTTTCAAGCCGACATCTGCCTCCCTCTATGAGGACGCTTTTCTCCTTACTTTTCTACTTTCGGCGACGTTGAATTGGTTTAATTTCTCTCAGGCTCGCTTTGCATTCCTGGAGATGCTTGGTGTTTAATCTAGTTCAAGTTTCTGTTTTACTAGTGAAGTAGCTTACCCTATTGTCAACTAAGCTTTTCAGTGTGAGATATTGGATCTCGGCCTCCAAAATACAAGGAAGCTCGCATTAGTCGTTGTCAGTAACAAGTCGGGACTCATTCTATATGCCTGCTTAAGTGCCATTCCATGCTATGTCACTTTTACGTTAGAAACTAACACACTTTCACCTCCCTCTACCATTAAACGATAGATATCGAACTGTATGATTTGTAAAGGGGGAAAATCTTTTCAGATATGTAATTCATTTTGAGTGATATTTGGTTCTGATCGCTATATTGGTCATTCTAACATGAGTTTGTGTCAATATCTTTTGCGATACAGAGGACTTAATTTCTTGCCGTTCCCTGTGAGGCAGATCAGAATAAACAGCAGGAGCAAGAACTGTAAAAAGGATCAGGTACCGCACTTTATTTCCTCATATTGTTTCAATAGAACTTTTATGTAGTTCGATGAGCACTAGAAATTTCATAGACTGTGCAGGTGAGCTAAAGCTGAACAGTCATTCACCACCTAGGGGTAGATTGTGTAGATTGAACACGATATGCATCACTCAGTATAGGAAGACCTCGCTATATAACCATTAAAGAGTTAGACAAGCAAGAAATAAAGGTTAAATTTTCTCGTTCTCTCAAATCATATTTATACTACTAAGCTGGGTTCGGATACTTCTGAATCCATGCCCCTAGTTCTGGCAGACGCAGGTACCTGCCAGCCACTTAACGAGAAGACAATCACAATAAGCAAATAAATAACGAAACTAGGGTAAAAAGAAGAGAGTAAACGATAAAATACTGCTTATGATTAAATTTCCTTCCTTAATTTGTTAGCTTTGGAGGGAAGTGTTGAATGACCATTCCCCTGGAACAGATTTTGGCAGAGCTAATTATGAACTCAAGTACCAAACTCAACACCTCACGTGAGGATCCTTATCAGCTTTATAGTCTAGAACCTGGCTATTTAAGCGCACCTGGGGAAACAGATGGTCCGGGGGACGGGAGTTCTTGGGTGAGCTGTGCTCGGCTTGAGTGACAGTCCATCTGGGGAGAGTCTGGGGGACAAGGGGCCTCATAAATCCCGAAATCTACCGGCACAACTCTTCACTAGCTCCAGAATGAGCTTTGCTCAGGTGCTGAGAGAACTGGAGTCACATATTACCGCTGGACCGGACACAACGTGGTAGTCAGGAACACTGAACCCAGCTCATCGCGTGGTGATCTGCTCCCATTTACCACTCCCCAACCATATTGACGTCCAAGTCTGGGGAGATAAGATCTACAGTACTTGCAGACACCAGATGTCGTCTGACACGTCTAACCACACCCCCAAGCTCAAGTCAGAACGGAGCCGTGCCCGCCCCAGCTCAAATCGGTCCCCTAGTCGGGGATGAGGAGAAACACTTGCGGCCCCGGATGTGGGGTAGCCGCATATGCATACAGGCGTCTAAGAGCCGTAATTATTGTAATTCAGCGGGGTAAAAAGAGGGAAAAACTGGAGTCGCGGGTCCGTAGTTGCCGCAGTCTTAGAAGGGTGCGGAAGAGCCTGGGCGAGGTCTCACTTGGATTGGAGTTTTGACAAAACAATGTGTATCTTGGGATCTCCAATCTCAACAATTGCGGCTCTGTAGAGTTGAGTGTGGAGTATATGATATGTCATGTTGCTTTATCTGGACTGCCGTTGGGCCAGTTCTATGGATGTGGTGAGGATGAGGCTGATTTGTAAGTGTCGAGTTTCCACTCGCTAAGAGATTCGTTGGTAAATTCAACAGATAACGAATTAGCTTCTCAGTTCGTCTTGTATGAGTATGACTGTTTGAATACAACCGTGTAAGTCTGATGGCAGTCATCTAAACTGAGGTACGTGATGAGGTTGACATTGGGGCATTAGTAAAACTGGACCACTAAGAACCGGAAAGACGAAATAACTTCGGCACTTTATGACAGTCTAGATCAGCACTTGGGCTACTTTATTTTAATATCCTAAGTCTTAGAGGATAATTTGTCTGCTGCCGAGGAGGTTGACTAGCCTGCTCATGGAGATAGATGGCTTTACTCCAGCTTCTACTTGGGTATCAAGAGCTGCACAGCCTGTTTGGGATAGCAGATCATCATTAAGATCAACCAGCTTTACAGAATCATGTGTCGACGCACTGATCTGGGAAAAACGAGACGAGATCTAGTGTTTGCTAATAGCCCAACCCCAAAATGAGGCACATCATGCCATGTGGTCAAGACCACACCGATTCGTCCAATGAACCCCCCAGTAGGATACGCTTAACTTAGAGACTTGAGCTTTGAGGTAAATGCCTGAGCGAGAGCCGAGAATCTGGGGGAAAGTCTTCAAGTCCAATGTCCAATGTGCAAGTCGCTTCGGAAGCGGGGTGTGAGTGTGAGTGGGGCCGTCCCCGCCTTTGCCGGCGTGACGGAGACGGAGACGCAGCGGAGCCGCAATTGCTTTCCAACCCAAAAGGTAAAAGTAAGACAGGGCAGGCAAGTCTGCGGGTCCGCGACAAACAGTGCAGTAGAGTCAATATGTTTTAGTTTCCAACGTCTCTTCGGTCATAGGGAACGTCACGGGGGGCGGGGGGGTTAGACCAGACTAGGGTGAACGGCTCTGCCCCAGGAAATTGGAGAGCCTTTCGAGACGATGCCATTGGAAAAGGTAACGAAAGGCAATCTACAGATACCGCAACTAACCAGGATTGTCTGTGCGGGGTCAAGTTACTGCATGTCGATGGACTCGCTACCCTTTACACCGAAGACCCTCAGTCTGTTGGTCTCTCAGCAACCAGCACCAACAATACAGCTCTTGTGGATGTAACTGCATCGAAAATTTCAGTTATTGATAAAACTGTGGAGTCGTAGAATATGCTTGAAGGATATACGATACAAGAAGGGAAAGTGTGTTGTATGGTTCGGGTTGAGGGACCACATTGGATGGCACGGCAGATGTGAAGATCTCTTTTATCCCACTAGTGTAGTCTATTAGTCTATCACTGTAGCATTGACAGCACAGCCATCAGACAAACAAGATGGCCATGGGAATGTCTAGATCCGTGTCGTCAAGGTGGGGGTGTGAGTGATCGTGATGCTATCATGCGTACAGTACCACAGGCAATCCAAGTTAGATTAGAGCAGTTGCTAGAGAAATAAGGCCATCCAGGTACTGTATCTCTCGGGTTCGAAACAGCGGAATCGCTTTCACCAAACACCACTCTGTTTTTCAGCCCTGGTGTATGTACCGTGTTGTCTTCTCACAAGCGATGCGGCTGTGGCTTGTCTGGGGTGGTCAAGAAGCGGTTCCGAAATTCCGAAACCAACAAATGATCTTTGTCTGTATCGTATGTACCCCATGTTGGGAGTCGAATGATTTCCCCAGACCAAGCAAGGATTCTGCACCAGACAGCACTTGGCTATGCGGGTTTGAGGTTGTAGACATATCGAGCTTCCCAGTTGAGATTTGACGCTACCCTAGACAGTTTTGAATCCCCAACATGGACAGAAGGAAGATGCACAAACCGTACGTCGAGGGCAATGCGCTCTTGATGGGATTGGTTGGTTCACTGAAGGATGCAGTACTGTATTCGGAGATGTTAAGGAGGCATGGGTTGACCCATAATTGGTGGGTGGCTGCGGTTCACTGTAGACCGTTAAATTTAGAGGGTACGGTATAGTGGATGTTAGGTAACTGCTACCCGCTTACGGATGCTATCAAGTTAATCGTCACTGAGTAAAATGTTATGGTATACGAAATTCCCGACAACAGTACCTAGGTAAACGGCATTATTAGCAAATAGCACCGATTATTTAGTCGTAGTTCAAGGATAAAACTGTCCAAGCTCTGGAGACTGATGTGCGGTTATTGTTTCATTGCGGCGCATTAGCTGCTGTTAGTCTGCATGACAGTACAGTACGCAGTCTGGCAGTCCAACATCCATCACCTACCTACCTAGGTCCATACTAAAGTTACGGTACATACAGGGCAGATGCTATAGGCCAGTACAGGATAGGCAAGTAGTGCCTCGGGCCGTAGAGTTCTTTATGCATCACTGATAGATTGATTTGTCAGAGCTGTTGCAACCAATTCAGCTCTGTCTACGTAATGTACATCTCTTCTACAGAGACAAATATCTAAGGATACTATACGCGGCTCTGCTCTTCTTTTCGGCCAGAAGCTTTGACAATATCTTGAGTCAAGTTATTGCTGATGTATGAGTCAAGTAAAGCTTTGACACATCTTGAAGGACCCTTTTTGCTCTTCAAAAGCTCTGACGATTTGTATCATCAATTTTTACTGTTAGCTACTGTTAAGCTTGAGGAAGACCCTCCCCAATCACTGGCCACACTGTGGACCTGGCTGTGGGGTAGAGCTTGGAGCTGGAGGTCTTTTGGTGGCGGTCCTGACCTTGTTCTTCGTATCGGCTCTTTTGATTTGTAGATTCACCAGATCTTCTATCCACTTTGGCGGGTGGGATAAAGATTGTTGTGGAAGCAAAGGGTAGCCTACTGTACAGTACAACAGCGGGTCATGGAACGGGATTGGGAGCTAGATCCGTAATTGTAGAGCAAATGCAGTTTGGTTGTATTAAGATAGGACAGGTGGTTGGTAGGTACAGCAACCGTTTACAATAGGACGGACAGGGCTGTTAGAGAAGAGCTGCATTGCTTTTGTCGGCATATAGTCGGTAGGTAATAGTAACAATCACTAAAAAATGTACAAGCAACCGCATTGAAATTGAACCCCTGCTCTCTGCCCCGCGGTTCGGTTCCCTTCAGTGACCTCACTCTGTCTCATAGCATCTTGACGTGATCTGGGGTTGTGCCGGCTTAGAGGAGACCTTTTACCATTGAGCCGTTCCGAACCTAGGTACGGTATTGTATGTACTGTCTTATGATCCAACAACTGAATATCGACAGCAATTACGTGACGTTTCGACTACTAACCATGCTAGAGGTAGAACTTGTCCACCGCCACCATGCAGTACAGTACCTACTCTCTATCTCGGCGCTCCATTGTTTCTTCGGGACGCCGTCCGCCCGCTCTTCTTTCTCGCCGCCGCAACTCTCAGCGGTTGTCCGTGCAATCCAAATGGATACCGCTTATCCACATGGTTCGGGTTCGGTCTGGTCCCCTAAGTTAGAATACGTATCCTCTCTGTACCTTGCTTGAGACGTGTGAGGCGAGGCTGTTGCGGGGAAAGTTGGCGTCACTAAAACTTCCACCCCCTCCCCCTCCTCCACCGCGTCACATCACACCCCGCTTTGTATCAGACCCCCCTTCACTTCACTCTCAAGGTCTTTTTTCCATTCTCCCACCTCTGCAGAATTCTGAAAAACCCCGCGCCGGTTCTCAAGAATAAATACTCCTGCTTCCCGTCTTCAACAATCTATTCTCT
>QGED01000181.1:0-11481 GCA_004367475.1 Fusarium camptoceras | reverse complement strand
AGAGGCACAGCTAGCTGTGTCTCTATGTGGCGCCCCATACGATGAGCTCTTGACTGTACGCGACGTCAGTCGTTCTCCACCGTTCTCTGCCCGCGACGCGTGCTTGTCAGCGCCACATGCCTAGCCCGTCTGTCATGTTTCGAGCTCGAGCGAACATATGCCCTGCTGGCCAGCTAGGAACTTGGGAGTTGGTTGACGGTTGCGTCTCCCATTCGTTTCCTGTTGACCTTTGTCCTGTCTGCTTGAGAACACGGGCGTATCTTCGTGTTTTGCAGTCTTCTCATTGACTTCTTTTCGCCTTCCTCGGCTTGGGACTTGGGGTTTGCAACGACAGTCGCTGTGCTCTGGACGCTACTCCACTACGATGCTCTCATATGTCCCCGTCATTTGCCAATCGCGAAAGACATCTATGTATTCCTCTATCACCGTTCTCGACTCCATGAACTATGCCCAACACCCAACTTCCCGTCTACACATCCGGCTCAACCTCATCCACTGTCGGCACCTTGTTCAATTCGACCCCAAAGAACTTGGCAATCTCCTTGACACCACCCCAAACAACCTGCACATCCTCCCTCGACACACCGATCCTCCTCGTCCCACGAATATGCCAATGTGATTCCGTCGGCAAATTCTGGCTCATGATCGCCGGCAGCACCACAAGCTGCGTGTCCACATCATCCAGCACCTTCCGATCCGATAAGAACAACCCGTACGTGATCTCCATCGACGTCCACGCAAAGTCCTTGTGCGCGTCGAACATGCCGATCGTATCCCCCGCGTTTCGAGTGTACACTTTCTTGAACCAGTCTTTCCCCCGCTCGTGGCTTTCGTCGTTGATCTGGAATCCTTCGCGCGTGACGCTGTAGTCTCGGTCTTCAGGTCGCTCGATCTTGCTGATTGCGAGTATGGCTTCGAGGGGCTTGCACACCCCGACGAGGATGACGCTCTTGAGGAGTGCTTCACGGATGCGTCGGATAAGAGACTGTCGCGACTCGCTTGTTTGGTATGCGTCTTGCTTGATCAAATACTGGTACAGCGCCGCGGCGGCTTCTGGGTCGGGGCTCGTGGAAAGGCAGGCTATTACGAGGATGTACCAGCGTTGGTCGCCGAGTTGGGTGTTCTTGAAACTGCTCTCGATCTTTTGGAAGAGCTGCGATAGCTCTGGGGTAAGCTCTGAAGGCGCCATTGTGATGTAGCTGTAGAAGTGAAGTCTTGTAGAGTGCTGTGTCGTGGAATGAAGGCTGGTGAACAAGGTTCCTTCCCCTCTTTGTACTGCGTCGCGTCATTCACTGCAGTTGCCGAGTGACAACAATGCTCGTGGAACTTGTAGACGTAGATTACTAGTTCCTAATTCGTCTCACCCGATGACTGCTTAACTTGTCAACTGCGATTGACGTATCTGCAGCTTTAATTGCCGAGCATCGGAGCCAACCCCAACTTCAACCCCGCAGTCCCATTGGCCTCAGCGCAACATACAGGCTCCCATGTCAGAGCCCAACCTTGCTGTTACTTTGCTAACGATCCATCACTGGTTAACGCATCGTAGTTCGGGATATGTCCTTCGCTATGTCTTGAATGTCTATAAATGTTACTTCAGTTGTGACCTGGTTCAATAAAATGTCACATGAAAACATGGTTCAATGCGATGATCCCAGAAGTAAGCTGATGCCCAGAACTCTGATTACTGCTTACGCTCTGCTCGCCGGACAGCCCGAAGATCCTGTAGAGATTTATATCCAGCACTTTTCCTCATTGTCACCATAAACACCTCTATTTCTTTCGCGTCAATGCTACAGGCTTGGGACAAGCATCGAAATCATGGGCCAGCAAGCGTCTCTGGTCGTCGAAGGCGAGATCCACGCCCCAGTTGATATTGTACAAGAAGTTGTAAGTCAATTTAAACCAATAGTGTATCATTGTTTGATAGAAGCTAGTTCCAAGATTTTCCCAGCTACGAAGAATGGAGCACTTGGTCCATCCAGGCTGCAGACCCAACAAAAGAGGTCAACCACTTGATCCACAACGACAGGCTCAAGGTTAAAATACAAAATTTCAAGTTCACCAGCACACTTCTCGTGAGTCAGTCCGGCTTCATATCAGAGGCCTGGCTAAAAAAGTTTTAGAAGAACGAACCTGATGTGTTTGAATGGAATGGTGGTTTTGGACCGCTGCTCCAGGGCGCCCACGAGTTTAGCTGGAGACCAAGTACCAAGATTAACGGAGGAACCACATTTACACAGAGAGAAAGCTGGCAGGGCTGGCTCGTGTTCCTTTGGCAGCCTGGTAGAGTCATGGGCAAAAAGAGTTACGCGACTTTTAACGGGTTCAATATTGAGATCAAGAGGGAAGCTGAGAGAAGGGCTGCTGCCTCTGACTGATTGCTGAGATCGTGTATCTAACTTCCTTTCAAATCGTAGCATTCCTTGATCTCAGTACAACTCCAGGATGGCTCATGCCTGTCCTCGGACCGTCATCCCGCTACGGTGTCTACCCCTGACCATCTCCACAGCAGAGCCCCTTGAACAATAACGCCGTGTTTTAACATTATAATCACCTTCCTTTCCATTGGCTCGTTTCCTCATCTTGGAAAATACTCCGATCAAAACCTGCAAGGACTCTATTTTGCACCAATGTCGATGGCCAATTGAACTACCTCCATCCTGTTATGGTAGTCGTCCGTGAGCCTCGGCATTGACAATGTTAAATGGGATGATCGAAAGATGGGAATTATTGGCAGGGGTATAAAAAATAGAACAAATAAATGTCTTGGATGTACTCGAAAATTTGCTTTGTTCTTTGTTGATCTCTATCGGTTAATTATTCACGATGCTTTTCAACGTTGTTTTCTTCGCCTCGACCGCTTTGGCTTTTGGCGCTGCTGGTAGCGAGTATGAGTGGCAAGCTCCTATTTCGTCTGACCGTGGGTATGCTCTTTTATGATGATAATGTGAAGCTAATGATTGTAGGACGAAGCCCTTGCCCCATGGTGAACTCCCTCGCCAACCACGGGTACCTTCCCCGTAACGGCCTCAACATCTCTCTCGACGACCTCCTCGTCGCTTTCACCGACGCCGTCAACCTCGACCCAGCTGCCACCACCCTCGTCGGCAAGACAGCTGTGACCACTGGAGACGGCACGACCTTCAACCTCGACGATCTGGCCAAGCATGGCGGTAAGCAATCTGCGTCAACCTCGAGTTATTAAGCTAAATGAATCAGTTATCGAGCACGACGGCAGCCTGAGCCGCGCCGACATCTACTTTGGCGACAACCTCAGCTTCAACAAGACCATCTGGGCTCAAACATCCTCCCACTTCACCGAGGATACAATCTCCATCAAGACAGCTGCCAAGGCACGCAACGAGCGTCTTGAGATCGCTGAGGCTACGAACCCCGAGTACTCTCTGCCTGCCAACCAGAACCAGATCGGTTTGATCGAGACTGCTCTGTACCTCGTTGTTTTTGGCAACGCCAAGGATGGCAATGCGAGGACTGAGTGGGTCAAGACTCTCTTCGGTAAGTTTAGTAATGCTTCACGAGATGATGGTAGATGCTAATATTGGTGCAGAGGAGGAGCGTCTTCCTTTGGAGGAGGGTTACAAGAGGCCTGAGAAGAGTGTTACTGTTGCTAACATTCTTGGTATGGTTGCCAAGGTTGGTCTCGCTGGTATCTAGAGTCTAACATAGACTGTTAAATTTTCTTGTATATAATACACCGAGTATGTCAGCTTCCTCTGGCATTTCCCTTTGTTGGAGTTCTAGTGTGAGAAGGCGAGATTTTTAGACCAGAGCCTGACTGCTATTTAACAAAGTTTTAGCTCATCTAAGAGCACAGCTTACAGTGCAAAAGCCTAGATTTGCCTGTGTCTCCCACGAAAATTATAGCCTTGGCCATCAAGCTCACTTGGCTGTGAGTTTACGAAAGGTGGCCTCACCTGAGTCTGCTCTGAGCGCTCCCAATCATCATCCTGACCCCATGGGCTCCTGCGCTGCCCGCTATCTAGTGACTGGTTATAGAACGAGGGATTGAAGGATGGCGGAGTATAGGCTGTTGGAATGACTGGTTCAACCGTTGCAACCAACTGCACGTTGGACTTTGCCTTTCGTTTTCTGCGCAGCAGCCATAGACCGACTAGGACAGCCAACAAGATGACAGCACCGCCAACAGCAATACCGACAATGGCGCCTGTGGAAAGACGAGATTGTGAACTTGAGCTCTTTCTTGCTGTTGCAGTTGCGGGGTCAGAGCGTCCATCTTTCCATCTTGTGCGAGTAGGGAAGGCGGCTTTCATGCCAAGTAATGTGCCAAGGTCATGATTTACGAAGCCAGACTCGGGTTCCATCTTGGTCGCGCCTCCGTCTTTGGTTCCGCCGATAACGCTGGTCACAAAGCTAGGGACCTTGTATCCGAACAAAATGGGCTCATAGCCAGCCCATACGTGCTTGAAACTCGACTTGATTCGATCGCCAAGATCGATGTTATGAACTCCCCAGACTTCCTCCGAGTCGCACTGATCATCATCCGCAGGAAATGTTCCTCCGATGGCGAGCATTTGCGACCCTTCGTTGACAACGTCACAGGAAAGGCTGTGCGAGGGATACTCGCCGGTCCCGTTACGGTCGAGGGGGTACGTTTTGATCCACTCAAAAGATGGAAGGGAGAGGATATAGACATCGTCAAACCCATATCCGTCGAGGCCGATACCAGCATTAAGGTAACTAAGTGAATGTCAGACGTTTGTATGGATGATAAATGAAGGATCTATACATATTATAACTGCTTCGATCCTTGGCCCACACAGCTCCAGCACAGAACCTCCTTCGATAATCAGGAATAGTGCCATTAGCTTCTTGAATATGCCACTTGTTGGATATAATGTCATATAGGAATATTTGGTTCATCGGCTGCGGAACCATAGTTCCATTGTCGCCAGGGTCTTGAAGGCCCCCAAAGTAAACTAGCATCCCACGGTCACTCGCAGGAATAAACGTCATGACACCTTCGGCTCGTTTGATGTCGTCTGGCCCTGCGAGCTTGGTCCATGAGTTGGTGTCCATCTTGTAGCGAATCAAATCTTGTACTGCACGTGGCGAACCGGTCCATCCAGGTACGGAATGATTGGAGCGATAGCCTCCATAGTAATATCTGGTAGAGAGAGTTAAAGTTAGTATGCACGTAGTTCAGAAGTGAGTTTTGTTCTTTTCCTTACCCTTCTCCCCGCTCTTTTACGGTCGTGGAAGCTCCATAACTAACACGTGAAATACCTGCAGAAGGGGGCCCAAAGTCGTCCCATCGATCATACCAGATATCGTAGGACATGAGGCTTGAAGTCTCCGGACTGCCATCGTAAAACTCACCACCAAAGAGGAATAATCGGTAGTTAACATCGTCAGCCCATAAGGCGCCGCCATGCACAGAAGGAATAGATGCATTCTTGCTAAGATTGGCGTGTAGCTGTGGCATGTTGTCCTTACTGTTGGTGTCGAGGTCATGCCAAACGAGCCACGAGTCTAAGAAAGTCGTCAAGATCTACAGGAAGACCTTCGTATGGGGGAGGGCCTACTCGTATAGTTTTGATGGTCTGATTCCAGTGGTTTCCAATTGACAAGACCTCCATCAATGTACAGCTTGCGGTCGACAACTGCTGTTTGGTGGCCAAATCTTCGACAAAAGTCCTCGATAGGGTCATGTTGGAGAGATGGCCGGAACGTGGTCGCTAATACTACTATCGACAATAGCCTCGATGTCCTACGCCGCCTCATTGATCTCACTGTCATTATGGAAAAAGTACCAAGGGAATCTGAGCCTAGAAAGAATGCTCTTTTGTGCATAAGCTCTCTTAGCAAGAGCGGAAATCTATCATCGGAAGATGGAGGGAAAATGTCGTGAGGTATCGCAGGCTGAGTGGCAGAGGTATATACATGCAGAGAAAGAAGGGTTGCCTCTCTCTTGACTAGATGATGGCCTGACTGCCAGGCTAATAGAACGGCTAGCAATCTCTCCGGCCAATAGTCTGCATATACATGTGTTGCGTAACACCAGTCTCGCAATCTTACTTGCCCTCCTTCTCAGCCATGCCTTTTTTAAACTCGGCTGTGTATTTTAGATGAAACTATCATGGTTGGAGCGAAAGACACAGCCCAGGTGTGTAACATTCTTCAGCTACAAGGTTGTATGTAGCATAACCCGTAGTATTCATGCTTACTTTGCTGCATCGCAATCCTTTCACAGTACCAGGGGCACTGTTAACGCGTGTGTTGGCTTTCATAGGTAAATGTGGTATCGCGCCAAGTTAAGCCAAGAATTCAAAGTGTGCACTCGTTGTTATTTGGTGTGTCACATGAATCCAGTTAACTGGCTGTCTTCGTTGTACCTCCGCAGAACGGCGGAGGAGGGATCTTGAGTCCTGAGCACATGTTTAGCTTTTCCTATTTAGGTCTCGATCCCAAAATCGAACGTTAATCTTGGCCTTCGATAAAGCTAAGCCTTTGCCTCTGCTTCATACAAGTTCTGTAATTTGAGGAGATTGCTCTGTTCTGGGGGCCGTCCCAGTTCCAGGTTCAGGAGTTGGCGGTGTCCACGTCAGCGCAGGACGTGTGCTGTTAGTTATCGAACTGGTCTCCTGGGCCATCTGTTATTAGTAATGTCTGATACCCTTCAGCTAGGAAGGAAGTCCAAGCCGTACCTTTTTTATACCCGTGATTTTCGCACCGTCCAGCTTATTACCTTAATAGCGCCTGTCAACCTACGGTCCTGTACCGGTCTCGTTCATATCGGCTGAAGGCAGTTACAGCTGGAGTCCGCCTTGAAAAGCTTAAATAGCCAAGGTTTAGCCATAGGAACGACAATTCTTGAGATATCGGATTGGAAGACCTTCTTATACGGCCCTTTTGTTTAATTTTTAAAAACGAGTCACGGAAAGTTTCTGGGCAACACGCGGTCTGCATGGCCTACACAAGCTGATGCCAAGGTAAAGTATAGCAACATGGATATAGATACCCGCTTCTTCTTCCACCTACCTGAACGCTTCACTCTCAATCTATCTGCATCAGCACCCAAATATCACTCAGCACAACAATACCACGCACCGATATCTCGGAGTCGTCATGTCATCCTTACACGACCCTAAAGGATGACACAGGCTCCCCTCTGAACTACGACTGGAAATTCTTGAGGTTGCACTAACGCCTCCGACCGAAGTTCCAACCGCATCTATATCCCAGAATGATCGGATAACGAGACATCACGGTGGCTATCACATGGGACTGTGGGGAGCGCCATTAAGAGCCCCAACAGTAAGCCTCTTACTCGTGAACAAGTAATTCCAGAACAGTATTAAGCATGTTCTTGACATTTTGCGAAATGTTTATTACGTCGATGTCATGGTTGTCAAAGACCACGGATGTGGCCAGCTTGGCATTGCCCGAAACCGCCGTTGTCTAATGTGATCGAAGAAGTGACAGTGACGTTCCGCATATTTGAGCCTACAAAGGTTCTCGGCTTTTGCTTCAACTCTTTTCTTAACTTCTATGGCTTTAATGGCTTCTATGCCGGCGTTAGTGGATAGGTACCTGCTATGTGGACTTTCCACCCGCTATTCTTGACTCTTGTTGAAACCGGACCTGGGCCTCCTAGGCATATTTTAACCAACCGCATTAAGTTTGTCGTCAAGAGAATCAAATGAACATCCTTTCGCCACTCGATGGTATTTCCCACACCAAACTATGTTGCAGGAAGAACAAGGATTCGTTTTGGTCCTTTCGATCCCATTGCTTCTTACCCAAGCGACCCGAGGACCAGCTTGCCAAATTTATCGCATCCCAGATGTCCTGCATCTCTAAACCTTCAGCGTATACCATTAAACATATCGGCCGCTATTTTAGGTACCTTGATGAAGGAATCACAGCCCAAGTAAATGGTGTGGAATACACAAGGCTGGACCCGGATCGCTCCCTCGAAGACATGGATTTCGGTGGGCGTTACTGAATCCTTTGCACTGGTGGTATGGCGCTATTCGCAAGCAAAGGGAAACGATGAAACAGCGATTCGCGTGTAAACAATAACCCGGACTTTTTGATATGTAAAGTACAGACTCGTGCCTCAAACGCGTCTCGATCAGTCAATGCCCTGCCGAGAAGCGACAATACATGGTCCTCACTTGTTAGACTCTTATCTGTATAAGCCAAATATACTATTGACATTGATGCTGCTACCTGGGGTCTGCTAGTAGCAAATATGAAGATAAGATGGCCGGCAATGCGTACTTAATAAAACGACACTTTTGATCACACAAACATTCAGAGCACGACCAGGACGGACTTTCGCGCGGGTCAAGTCGTGAAACAGTTGGTAGAAGGATTGGTTGATTAGCAATTTATAGTCCTGCTGTGCCGACCACTATCGGATGATATAGAAAGGGCTCTTTTGGACACGGGTATGCTGCGCTGTGCAGAGTACGCACAAGGTCTGGTACAAGCACGAGTGACACTGGAGATATATTCAGATGTTGGAACAACCGGGTATAATAAGATAGACATACGTAAAGTATCACAATTCTAATATTTAAAATCGAGACTCAATCGCTTTAGTACATCTCCAATCCACCACTGGCAGACAAGGCCTGCCCTGTGATCCAACGACTCTCATCCGAGGCCAACCAAGCAACAATCTGCGCCACATCATCCACTTCGCCTAGCCTATTGCCAGCGGGCGTGTGCTTCTTCTGCATCTCAACGATCTCTTTCGGGATTTTATCCAACAGTTCGCTCTGCACGGGGCCAGGGTTTACTGCATTAACCGTATGACCCTCCACCCCCAACTCAGTAGCCCATGAGCGCGTCAATCCTTCCAACGCGGCTTTAGAGGCGCAGTATAGAGATAAGTTGTTGAAACCGCAGCGGGCGCCCACGGATGAGATATTGATGATACGACCGCCGCCTGACAAAGGGAGATACGGCTTCACAGCCTGTAACAGCAAGAGTGGCGCGCGGACGTTCAGGTGGAAAATGGTATCAAACTCAGAAACTGTGATATCTGTGTGAGGTTTCACGATTTCCATTCCCGCATTATTGATGAGGATATCGACCTGGGGACCGAAAGCAACAACGGTTTCGCGCACGATTTCAGCTGGGGAGGATTCGTGTTTCAGGTCTGCTTTGACGCCGATGCATTGTGATGGTGGATCTAGAGAGACAATCTTTTCTGATAGTTCTTTGACGAGCTTTTCGCTGCTTTGGGATGTGTATGTTGCAACGATCTGTTCAGAGTTAGTCATGGTCTGTCAAAGTTCGATGGGTACTTACTTTTGCTCCTCTTCTTGCTAGTTCGTATGCGAAACCGGCGCCGAGACCGCGAGAAGCGCCTGTGATGATGGCTACTTTGCCCTTGAGTGTTTGGAAGCTGTGTTGAGAGTCCATTGTCGTGGATGATCTGTCTTGATGGTGTAGTTAAAAAGGTGGATGGATCAGGTACAGGTTCACCAACAGAACTTTCCTTTAAATATCAGAAACAGAGAACATAGCATCGATTACTTATTTATGATGGTATCATATCCGATAGCAACGGCGATGTGACGCATGTGGGCTTCGGCGATAACCTTCTAGCAATGCTTTTCATCATCTGCGATTGGTCAACCTGTCTAGCCACACTTTCGGCGATAACGAAGGAAGGTGTTCCTTGCTTTTCATCCGTTTATTGGTTGTAGATCTTGGCAAAGGAATAGAAACATGTACCAACTCTATTGTATGCACCTGTATTTAATGAGCTTCTTGGTAAGGAACGATAACAGACATAATGCGAAATAATTTGCTTCTCAGGCCTACCTCCCCGTGTAATCCAGATTCGTCAAAGTTTAGACAGAGGCAAAATCTGAAGATCATCCCGACTCAGATCTTGAATACTCTTCTTACCCACATTAGCTAGCATGTTATCCATATCCGCCAACAAGCATCTCAGCACGTGCTCAACACCCTGCTGTCCCCCCGCGGCAAGACCATAGGCATAAGGTCTACCGATTGAAACTGCCTTGGCTCCAAGAGCCAGCGCTTTGAGAATATCTGAACCAGTCCTCACTCCGCTGTCGAAGATGATGGTCAAGTTTGAGTCCTTGACCTTTTCATCCGCTGCGATCTCAGCTAGGGCATCGAGTGATGCTACTGCGCCGTCGAGTTGACGGCCGCCGTGGTTGGATACGATGATGCCGTCCATGCCGTGATCAATGGCCAAACGTGCATCTTCAACGGTCTGAATTCCTTTCAAAACTATTGGTCCGTCCCAAAGGTCTTTGAGAATCTTGAGATGGGCCCATTCGCGGTAGGTGCCCGAGTTGATTACATCAATCCAGGCCTTCGACTTGACCATTGTTTTTACATTAGCAAGAACCTTTGCAGCACCGTAAATAGTACCAGGTCTTCTCATGATTGACCACAGTTCCGCCATCTTCTCACCGACACTCCGGGTATCGTTCCTCTGCATCTCGTGAAACATCTTGTTGAAGACAGGATCCGAGAAGCCGATCTGACAGCCCTGTCCCCAAATGAAAGGTAGGTAAGAGGTGTCAAGATCTGTCGGTCTCCAACCAAGACTGAAGGTGTCGAGCGTGACGACTAGAACCCTATAGCCTGACGCTTTCGCCCGCGCGAGAAGACTGGCCGTGACGTCCTCATATTGAGGCTTTGGCCAATAAAGCTGAAACCACCGATCGCCATCCTTATTAGCTTTGGCAACCTCCTCAATTGACCTCGTCGCAGCTGTCGACAGAATCATGGGCACACCAACATCGTGGCAAGCCCTGGCAGTCGCCTCCTCGGCATCCGAGTGCAAAATGCTTTGCACGCCAATTGGCGAAACTAGTAGGGGACACTTATACTTTGTTCCAAACAGTTCTGCGCCTACATCGCGTCTCGTGACATCAACGAGAAAGCGCGGTCGGAGACGGTATCGATTAAAAGCTTCTTTGTTGGCTTTCGTGGTGGCAGCGCTGCTGGCGGAGCCGTGGACGTAGCCGAAATTGGCGGCGGGGATGTTCTCTTTGGCGAGGGACTCCCATTCTGTGGGATTCGTTGAGAACAAAGGTGGGTGGAAGGATTGGTAGATGTCGCGTTGGAAGTTGGAGAAGCTTGTTGGGTCTGGCATGGAAACGCCCGGGGTTAGCCTCTGGGGATTAGCTTTATCGTAGGACATCTCAGGATCTAATTGTTATTGTTATTATTGTAATAAGTGAGTAAGACGTAAAGTGTAGGAAATAAAGGCAGCTTGAAATAACATGAGCTTACGCTTTAACTAACCCTAAAGATATGAGCCTTTAGCTATAGTATAATAGTATAATTACTCTGTTAGTAATATATTAGTAATATGCTAATAGAATATTCTTTAAGCTAAATCTTTAATTTAAAGCTCTATACTAAGCTTTAATAGAAACTTAATAAATTAAACCTATAATTTATTCTAAGTTATCTTAACTTTACTCTATATTTATA